>JAYMTQ010002078.1:0-12102 GCA_036897385.1 Geranium incanum
GGTGCTGTAGAAGCAGTTAACCATATTACCAGAACACTACCTCGATCAGTTGAGGCATCTAAAGATGCTAGAAGTTTTAAGCTTGCTCACAATTTTATGGGTAACTACTATCATGCATGGAATTATGGAGTCTTCTTTTAAAGGACAACAGATAGAATTACCAGGCTAATGACTGGATTTTCAGATGGTACAACCATTTAGATCCAGCAATTAAGAAAGATCCGTGGACAGAAGAAGAAGAGCAGGCACTTATTTCTTACCACCTGAGATATGGCAGCAAGTGGTCAGAAATTGCAAGGCATCTACCTGGAAGGTATGTATTAGAATCAGCAGATTACTAACATTGAATTGCCAGTGTACTCTGGTACGATCTTTTCCACATGCTTGTAAATGCTCTGATTACCTTGGAAGAGTTGTCTTGCCAAAGAAAAAGTAATACTCCTATCTGACATCCTGTATCTAATTTCAAGGTGTAATGTGTTTTTGAGATGAATGGGCTAAACGCTATGCTTTTACTTTAAGAGTTGAAATACTCCAAAAATACATAACCAAAGATAGTGGCCAGAACATCTCATATATGGTTATTCAATTTGCAAATCTATTTTTTCTGAAGTACAGCTGGTATATATGATGTTCTTTCAACATTTATCTGTTAAAGCCAAGTGCAAAAAAACTGTGCAATGCAATATTTTTCTTTCCTCGTATTAGTTAAAATAAGGGGATTCACTCCCTTTTATTCAAAGATTTAATATTCTCATCTTCACTGTAACAATTGACAGGACTGACAATGCTATTAAAAATCACTGGAACTGCACATTGAAGAAGAAACTGGATCCAGAATTGGTTCTTGAAAATTCTTATGAAGCAGAGGTCCCTTGGGAAGCAAAATCTGTGGGCATAGAAGCTAACTGGTCTTCAGAAGGAAGATCAAATGGAATGTCATGCCCTTCTAGTCAGATGGTTATTGATGGTGAAGGTGTCAAGTCTGGGGGCGTGAAAGTTCAATATCTTGGTGATGTTGATACTCATGCCATGATACATGGTCCTTTGCCAGTCTCTTTATCCGACCCTCTCATGGATGGTTCTGCTAATACCGGATCGAATTCTATGCTCCCAACTCTTGTTTGTTTGAGATCTGAAAATGAGTCGGGCAGTTACCATTCAAGATCTTACACATTTGAAGTTGGTGAAAACTATGATAAAGTTGTCGAGAAAAATGAAGTCCATCCAGCATCTCTTCTGGTAGAGGACATAAAAGATGGTTGCTTGTATGTTGAGCCTCTCCAGGGGAAGGGTTTGTTTGATGTCACAGAATTTAGTGAATCCCCAAGCATAGGCCATTCACCTCAACTCTTAAACAGCCCATTTTGCTATTCCACTCCCACTAATCTTGCACGTAACATCTCTGCCACTGGTAGCAGTCCAGAGTCCATGTTAAGAATATCAGCTTTGAGCTTCAAAAACACTCCTTCCATTATCAGGAAGCGAAAGCCCAGAAAGAGTGATAACTCTAAATTTTCAGATTCCACCAGCTCACCTGCTTGGACACTATACTGTACCCGGAAAAGAGACAATGTGGATAACGAAAACATGAAGCAGGGTTTCCTTTCTTCCCCTGACGAGCATGAGATTTCGTTTTCTGGTTTATCTGTGGAGAGATGCTTGGAACACGCTTTTGATACTGAAAGGGATTTAGCTGCTGGAAAATGTGCAAGCTCAGTTACTTCAAGTGCATTGTCAGAACCTAACTTGTTGCTGATATAATGTTGGTGCCTTGAGATGGTAAATGGGTGAGTAATGAAGCTTTTCTTTATAAATAATTATCGAATCTGTTGGATAATGAAAATTACAGTAGTTATGATAATATTTCGAATGTGTCCTTTAGGGCTAAATTCAATTGAACATCTCTCTATTCTCCCTTTGCATATTCTTCAATTCACTTGCTGATGATGGCTATCTGACTTGTGATGCAGGCTAGAAAATTCTTAGTCCGGGTCAACACTAAATGAAAGGAGAAAACGAGCTTCTGGTTACAGAATTAAGTGAGAAATGCAGCATGTATGAAGACGATCGAAGGAAAGAGCTAGAGGACATTGTGATATACATGGTGAAAAGTAAGAATTGGCGAATTGTTTAACAGAAAACTACAAGTACTTAGATTTCTCCTCCCATGGTACATAAAAAAGGGTTTGTTTTGTGAATATTTGTGCCTCAGTAATTTCCTCTTCAACACTACATTGGTTGGATAGTGGTGATGAAAATATTACAATGCCATTATTGAGTGGACACTAGAGGGTGGGTAGAGTAGATGGATCATCAAAATGTTCAGCCCTGTAAAATTGTACAATTTAGACTTGCACTTCCAGACAGCCTGCTTAGATAGATCATGTGTATTGTGTGAGTATAAATAAACAAGTGGTTGATTGAAAAAAGAAGCCCAGTTTTTTGGGTAACTTGTCATTGTCAAGTTTCGTGTAGAATTCTTGTAAGATGATCATGTAATTGAGCTGGTATGGAACTGTGCTTGTACTTATCTCATGACTCATAGTGAGCATCTAGTACTAGTTGCATCCAAAGCCCACACCGCTTAGCATAACGAGGAAAGCAGTGATCGCAGGTGCAGCAGTAGATAAGGATTTTGGATTTGTGCTTTTCTATGCCTAAGGATTGGATTGGGAGTAATTGAGATAACTAGTACAATCAATCAATCTTGTGTTCGCTAAATGATTGGTGACATATGTTAGGAAATAGATATCTATCTCATTTGTGTGTGTTTGTGACTCACACGCATAGGATAGGCATAGTTGAGAGCAGAGCAGACAATGAAACCCCTCCGGTTGGTCGCTCGCAGATCAATAAACATGTTAACATGATGATATGTCTGTCTGGCGTCATAAATTTAACTTTAGCATTATTATTATTGTGAGAGTGAGTGAGAGTGAGAGTGAGAGACGGGCGGTACCAAGTTACCGAGAGAGAACCAAAATGATCCCTTCCCTTCCCAATAGCAATAATAAAATATTACAACAGTAAGGAGTAAGGACAAGGACGGAAGGGGATAAGGAGGTGATGTCAGAAAATAAAAATAAAAAATAGCGAAAAGCGCGGCGAGGAACAAAGAGTGTGAGATCAACATTATAGGGACAGGAGAGGACAGGACTGTAGGGAGTGAGAGTGAAATCAAATCAAATTTGGCATCGATCGATCCTCTTCCCACCTTTTCTGCTGCTTTTATTTATCCATCCATCCATATCTTCATTTCATTTCACTTCACCTACTCTGTGTCTGTCTGTTGAAACACCTGAACCTGAAAATGGAGGCGTCGGGGAAGATGATCCTGGTTACCGGCGGGGCCGGTTTCATAGGCACCCACACGGTGCTTCAGCTTCTCAACGACGGCTTTAGGGTTTCCATCATCGACAACCTCGACAATTCCTGCCAAGAGGCCGTTGCTCGTGTCCGCTCCATGCTCGCCCCAGACCTCTCTAAGAAACTCGATTTCACCAAGGTATCAACCATTTCCTCATCAAATCATTCTTTCTTTTTTCTGCATTTTGAGATCGCTGGTTCGGTTTGTTTCAGGGTGATCTCAGGAATAAGGACGACTTGGACAAGCTCTTTACCAAGACAAGGTTTATATATCATATATGTCTCCATTTCTAGCCAACTGATGCTTGTAAATGGATGGTTGTGATTGGTGGAATTTGGTTATAGGTTTGATGCTGTGATCCATTTTGCTGGGCTTAAAGCTGTTGGGGAGAGTGTTGCCTTCCCTCTCCGCTACTTCGACAATAATTTAATCGGAACCATCAACCTTATTCAGACCATGATCAAGTTCAATTGCAAGATGGTAAGCTGCACCTATCTGTTTTCGTATAATCCACTTTTATTGTGGATCACAAGGTTGTAAAGTTCAAGTACTATACTTTCATGCCCTGGTGACTTGTGTTTCAAATGATCACTATTAGGATCTGGGACTGTACTGAGTTTTATTTCATCTGATGATTGGATTTGGATAATCATTATATTTCCCATCTAGTTTTGCATGAAAGCATGGAATCCTAGGGGCCTTTTCAACGATTTTTACACTCAGTTGCTTCTATGTAATTAATCTTTTCAACTGTTGCAGTTGAAGCTTGTCTTCATCTTTTTCCGTTTTAATCTTAATTCTCCTTCCTTCACCCTCTTGAAACAAGTCATAATTAATGGACAGCTTTTTTATGCTTTCGCAAACTCTTCTAAAGTAGCTCTTGTCATTCACCAGAGGAGTGTTTTTTTTGGTAAATAGATGGTATTCTCATCATCTGCAACTGTATATGGCCAACCGGAAAAGATTCCTTGTGACGAGACTTTTGAGTTGAAAGCTATGAATCCATACGGACGGACAAAGGTAATTAATTGTTTATGATTTCGTTTCATTCTTCATCAACGTTAGAATTTCCGTTTCAAGTGCAATATAGCCATCAGAGGTGGAATGTCTATTTTGATTCCCGACGATACTTTTGTTCCATGGTACTAGCTTTGGCTGGAGGAAATTTTCCGAGATATTCACAGGTCAGATCCAAGTTGGAGGATTATTCTACTGAGATACTTCAATCCCGTGGGGGCTCATGAGAGTGGTACAATTGGTGAAGATCCCAAGGGGATCCCGAATAATCTAATGCCTTACATTCAGCAAGTAGCTGTTGGCAGATTACCTGAGCTTAATGTGTATGGGCATGATTATCCCACAAGGGATGGTAGCGCGGTATGTGATACGTATTAAATTGCAAGAAATAAGTATAAGTAGGATGGGATATGATAAGTGACTGTCCTTCCTGTTTATAGTATCCAATCTCATAATTAGTTTTTCCTGTGCTGCTTGTAGAGTTCGATTTTATACAGTCTATCAGCAACCCGATTCAGAAACCATAAAATTGTTTTTTTTTAACTAGAACTTGTGTGTTATTTATTAACAGATACGAGACTACATCCATGTTGTGGATTTAGCAGATGGCCATCTTGCTGCTCTTAGGAAGCTCTTTACCACAAAGAGTATAGGTACTTTCTCTACATATGCATCTTAATAAACCTGCAGTTAGCTATTTTAGTCTAGTATTGAGGCCGTCATGATTCTGAATGAATCGAGAATCCTCTTTCAATTTAGTGTTTAAGAAATGTTTTCTTGTATTAGGTTGTACTGCCTACAACTTGGGTACTGGACAAGGTACATCCGTGCTTGAAATGGTTGCTGCTTTTCAGAAAGCATCCGGCAAGGTCATTGCCCCTTCTCTTTCTCTCTCGCTCTCGCTTGTATGGTGTATTTCTTGTTGCTAAATTTCATACTCATTCGTTTCAGAAAATTCCTTACAAGTTATGTCCAAGAAGGCCAGGAGATGCTACAGCTGTTTATGCATCTACAAAAAAAGCTGAGAAAGAACTTGGTTGGAAGTATGTTCTAAACTTCCCGTTCCTTTATAATTTATGGTATTCTGCAAAGGTTTTACAAATTAATCCGGTATCATGTTGAGTTGAGATTGGTCCTGGTCGAGACAATCTTTTTAGTAGCTTAAAGAACTCTTTTTTCATCTTCTCCACTAATGTGAATGTGTTAATCAGCAAAGTTTCAATAAACCGCAAAAGAATTCTTAGCGGGAGGAAATACATGAATAGCTTCTCATTATTCACCTTTTCAGGGCAAAATATGGGCTAGCAGAGATGTGCAGGGATCAGTGGAATTGGGCAAGCAAAAATCCATGGGGATACCAGTCCAAGCCTTGAATAGGATGCGTAAACGTTTACGAAACTAAGGGAGATGCACTAACCACTCAGATCATGTCGGGATCCGACAAGTAGCACGAATCGCATGTTGCATTTCAAATCTGGTCACCTATCTTGCCTCTTAAATTACTGGATGTCATGGTTGTTGTTGCGTGCTGGGGAAATAAAGTAGAATAGATCAATAATAAAATCAGTGTAGTGAAGTTTGATGACATCCTGAAGAATGGTGTGTGTACATCAGCCTTATGTTTACAGACCTGTCATGTATGAAGTGTTTACTTTTGGACAATCAGTTCCCCAGGATGTGTAAAGTCTTTAGTTTCATATCAATAGTTGTAAAATGATAAAGACCATGAGTTTCTTCTACCTTTTGCTTCTCAGATGTCACTTGTGATTGGATATTTTCTTCTCATAAATGACCCACTGTTAGACAAATGAAAGAATATCCAAATTAAGGGGTTCAACCGAACCGATTCGAATTGAGCCGATAAATAACCGAACTGAGAGGAATCAATTTGATTAGGTTCAAAATTGAACCGAACCGAGATCTATTAGTTCGGTTTAGAAAATGAGAATTGATAAAAAACTTAGTCAAACCGAAAACCGATCAATTTGGACTCGTGACTCATTTTAAGTCATTGATCCTTATTTATTAGGCCTAAAAATATGGGCCAAAAAAAGAAGTCAATTAAGAAGTTAAAATCGGTCCAAAATGTGAGAATTTCATAAACATTGGTTCAAAGTAAATCGAACCGAAAATTGATAGTCAAATAATAAGTCAAAACGACCTAAAATGTGAGAATTTCATGAAATTCATTTTGTAACAAACCAAACTGAATCAAAAACCAAACAAAACCAAATTTTGTCGGTTCGGTTTTATTTTCTTAAAACGAATTGATTGATTGGGTTCAAAACCGAACCAAACCCACTAAAAACTGAACAGTAAAAGGCCCTAATCTAAATGGTTGCTTGCAGTTGCAGGTCAATGGGTAGTTGACTGCCATTATCAACTTCTTCTATTTCGTGGATCCATGTTCCACTTGTTCACTGTCTCACTTGTAACTTACAAATATTCAGGCTAAGCCCAACTCATAGTCCGGAAGTCGATCAACGGCCCATATATCAAATCAAGACCCCACAGGCCCAAAAGTCCAGCTGGGCATTCCACTATAATAATAAACAATTTAAATTAATTATAAAGGAAAGGAAAATGAATGAAGGAGAGAAAAGGGAAGCTTCTGGAAAGACCATGTTCCGAGTACACGTCAGCGCCCTCTTCTCGGGCCTTCCCGTAATCCCAATCCTATCTTTTCTTGCCTCTTGTGGGCCCCACCCTCGCTGCCCTTTTACCATCTTTCCTTCTCGAACCCGCTGAATCTTGATTATTCCCCTTTTGCCCCTCTACTCTATTCTATTTCTCCTCCTCCTCACCCTCTTGAACCTTCTAGAAACAACAAAACCTAATTCTCTCTCTGTTGACACTAAGGAGTCCCGATCAACGTGTGTCTGCTCCACTTCACGATTCTGTTCGGACCGGCCGTTTCTCTCTCCTCCGACCGAGGAGCTGTTGTTTGTAGTTACCATCCTCCTGTTTGGCTGTCGGAAAGATTCTATCTCTTGTCCGGAATTGAATTTTTTTTCGTTACAGGTTAGAATAATCTTAATTCTTGGTATTATTAATTCAGCGTGAAACGAGTCAATAAGGCGATAAATAAACCATATTATATTGATATTTGTTATTTATGGTATTTAGTTCTTCAGTTTAATTAAGGTCTAGAATTAACTTGCGTTTGCATATAGATCATGCGTCTCTATACTGAGTTCGATGTTGTTATAATAACACAGCCACACTTTGAGTTTAAAATACATCAGTCTTGCCAGTTTTTTTCCAGCATTTTGGACCGGTATATTGCCATGATTTATTAGTAATATTATATTATATCAGTTTGAAAGGTTATATATAAAAAAAAGTTCTAAAATCGGGCCGGGTTAGAACCCAATGGGGTTTTCCGGGTCGGGTGCCCAATAATGTTGTTCGGGTCGGGTTAATCCAAACCCGACCCATTGCTATTCCTATACCCGCCACGGACCACACAAGCCCAAGATGGGATCTCAGCGTCGTTGTCTGGGACACGTCGTCGTTTCGTTGGCTTCATCGATACGACACCGTAGATAGAAAGTTCATGAAAATGAGGAACAAGATAAGGAAGAGAAAAAAAAGAAGGGAGAAGAAAAGGAGAGAGCTTTCATCACCACCACCACCATCACCGATTTGATGGCCATAAGGCCTCTGCAATTCTACGCAACCCAACCTCACCACTCCTTCCTCTCTCTCCTCCGCCTCGCCGCCGCCTCCTCCTCCTCTCCGCCGCCGCTCCCTCGCCGCTCCCTCGCCGTCCGAGGAGTCGCATCCAAGAGACCGCACCGCCGCCAAAACCTGGCGCAGAGGATCAGTAAAGCCACGCGCCGCCCCGGCGCGGCTTCAAAGGCTAGGGTTTACTCCGATGTCAATGTCCTTCGACCCAAGGACTACTGGGATTACGAGAACCTCACTGTTCAATGGGGGTGGGTACAATTTGGGAAATTTGTGTTTTCTAGGTTTTTATCAATTCAACTGAGATACTGATATGTTTAGATGTTGTGCATTCAATTATGTGAAATTCATGTTTGGTTGAGCATACAGGGAACAAGATGATTATGAGGTGGTGAAGAAGGTTGGTAGGGGGAAATACAGTGAAGTCTTTGAGGGGATTCACTGCACTGACAATGAGAAGTGTGTTATTAAGATTCTGAAACCCGTGAAGAAGAAGAAGGTGAGTTGCATAACATGCATCTCAGCCTTTAACAGTTATTTGGTTTGGGAATATAGTGTTTGTTTTCAATAATGCACAGTCAGGGTCGAGGGTAATGGGGTTTGTTCCTTTAGATTTACTTCAAATTGCCGAAAGTTATTTAGCTTAAGTTATTTCAAAGCTAGGGATGTGGTAAATGTAGTTCTCTATACATCATTATGGCATCTTTGATCACCACATGCGCGTTCAGTTTGTATGTTTCTAGGATTTTGCATTTCTAGTTGTTTGAATGGATAGTTCTTCCTTTCCTATTTAGTATGAATTGTACCAGAGAATAGAAGGATACATTTGTTTTGGAGAATGTCAAAGCTCTGACTCACATATCTTGCAACATGCAATTCCCTTAGGCTGCAAAAAAGGAATTTTTGTCATGCATGTTTTCGGTAAAAATTGTACTTTGCATTCGTGATATTATATTAGGATAATCTCACGAAACTGCAGCTAAGTTGACAGGTTTCTCAACTAACTAAAACTAATGTTTTTTCGCTCTGAGAGGTGCTCTGAGTTTGTTTTTTCTCAACCCAGCTACAATCCGTTAAGTTTTCGTTTAGTTTTAAACGTGAAATGACTAAACTACCGCTAAATATCATTCAAATTTTCAAAATGATGTCATTGGATGATTTTGTTTCTTTCCCCTTCCTCTCTCCTCTGTTCATGGCACCAACCTTGAGTTTTGGGGACTTTTGTCTTTTGTGTCAAGTTTTAATGTTGTTGTTTTATTTCATTTGGGTTGTGGTAGCACCAGAATCACATAAATGGTTTATATAAAATACAAAAAAATATTTTTGTTTTTATTTGTGTTTGTTTCTATTTTCAGCTGGTTCTTTTGTTGAGAAAATGAAACTATTTTAAAAAAAATTCTCTCCAATTGGTGATCGACTTAAAACCGTAAAAACACTACCTTTACTCTCATTTCTCGGTACAGAGATTAAACCCAGGTCAATTCAGCTCAGAGACCGAGCATCGTCAAGAACGCTCATAGTAAGAAATAGAGGAAGAAGGTATTGGGCTAGTACTGGCCAGAGCCACAGAGCTCCGATTCAAGATCAACGGTTGCATCCACAAATCCACCATCGATTCGCAGAACGGCGACGACCCTTTCCAGCGCCCTTTAAGTATATGTGATGCTCTCGAATCCCTTGAGGCTCAGCTTTTTGCTTTGCGTGTTTGTGCCATTTATACCCCTTTTGGGGATTAGTGTTTGCTTTTAGCTTAGTCGGTATTTGGTGCCATAGTTCTGAAATAGATGCTTAGATGTGTGTATCAATATCCCATGGCTTGTTGTGTTGTGTTTCTGTGACTGTAGTTTCAATTAGGGTTTAAGCCCTGGAGGGTTGTTCTGATATCATTAGTGAATGATAACCTTTGGTGGTTAAAAGTGAAAGCATATGTGTGTTCTTATATTTGATTCAAAGTTGTTCATTTTGGATGTTTTGATTTAATTCTCAAAACGCAATGAATTGTTTTCAAGTTGTTTTCTTAGAAATTTCCTCTCAAAATCGGCACCAAGAACAGAGGAGAGAGAAAGGAGAAAATATCCAATGACATCATTTTAAAATTTAAATGATATTTAGGGGTAGTTTAGTCATTTCACGTTTCAAATTAACTGAAAACTTAACTGATTGTAGCTGGGTGAGATAAGACAAACTCAAAGCACCTCCCAGAGCAAAAAAATCATTAGCTGTAGTTAGTTAAGAAAGTTGTCGAATTAGTCGTAGCCACGTGAGATTATCCCTTATTTTTACATCAATCACTGCTGAAAAATGTTTTGACTACGGCACACCTAATATGATGTCGTTAAGCATGAAAACGGCGTTGTCATTAATAATGACACATTTATTTGTTATGACGTCGACTTTAAGACGACATTATTAAATAATGACGCCATACTTAGGCATTAGTGACAGTGCCACTATTAATGACAGAGTACCGGTTATACATGGCCTACTTGTCTAAGACGCTGCTATTCACGTGTGTCACCTCTATGACATTTTGATGTAATGAATGTCAGCCACCAAATTATATAATTTAATTAAAAAAAAGGCACTAAGTAAATATTTTAGTATCACATTTATGAAAAAAAATGTAAAAAAATAAATATTTCTAGTTACATAGCGATGAAAGGCCACGTTGGTAGATCCTGCCTACTTTTCGGTTCGAGAATGCCTGGATTGGAGATGGTAGATTACCAAATATAGTGGAGGCGGTGTGGAACGATAGTCCGGGGTCGGGGATCGAAGACAGGTTGGCTCAGGCAGGGGGCAAGCTGAGGAGTTGGGGTAGAAAATTAATGGGGAATTTGAAGGACGATATTTGGAAGCTAACCAAGCAGGCCAATGTGCTCAGGAATACTAGGGACAAGTCGAGTCAGCTCAGGTACAAGAGCATGGTCCACGAGCTCCACAAGGTATTAATGAGTAAAGAGGTGTTCTGGAGACAGAGGTCTAAGCAGTTGTGGCTTTAAGGGGGGATAAGAATTCCAAATATTTCCATCCCTCAACGTTCAAAAGGCATAAAAGGAACTTCATTTCCAGGTTAAGGGACGAAGCAGGGAACTGGGAGACTTGAGACAATAATTTGGGTACTCTTCTTGCTGCCTACTTTTATAAGATCTTCACCTCGGAAGGGACTGTTTTGGCCCTAGTTTTAGACGTGGTTGAGCAGGTTGTCACTGCAGATATGAATAGAGCTCTGGTGGGTCAAGTTTCTGAGGAAGACATTAGAGTAGCCTTGTTCCAGATGCACCTTGATAAGACTCTAGGTCGTGATGATTTCATGGCAGCTTTCTTTCAGAGTCAGTGCAGCACGGTCAAGGATGAAGTGGTACGGGTAGTCACGAGGTTTTACGCATCAGCTGTGATGCCTTGTGGCCTGAATGAGGCAAGGTTGCCAGCCTAGAGAAGGTAATAGAGTTGAGACCGATTGCCCTCTGCAATGTCTTGTACAAAATCATACCTAAGGTGCTGGCTAACAGGCTCAAGACCATTCTTCCCAACATCATTGCCGAGTCTCAAAGTGCCTTTATCCCCAGGAGGCAGATCTCGGATAATAATCTTGTTGGGAAACGCAGGATCTCATACATAGTAGGAGAAGGAATCCTACTACATGTTTAAGCTTAATCGATGAAAGGTTTAGAAACCTTCAATTACCTCTTGTACATCTGGCTTTACAAAACTTTTGAGAGTGCATAGGTTCTTCGCGAATCTAGACTTGAACCTGAATCCTATTTGGGCGACGTACATATCTTGTCTGTAGAAGAATCAAAGTCTACGTAGTTCGCTTGTAGCGTCTCCATCGGGATGCACTCTCTACTGGTATCCACGCGAACAAGTCTTGATCGAAGCTTGACAAAGATTAATCTACTAGAATTAATCTTCTCAAAACAGATCTAATTAGCTATTAACAAGATCTGAAATTTTAGGAGAATTGCTAATGTTGCGAATCTCGCATTAAGGTTTAAACTAAACCGTTGCAACATATTTATAGGCTT
>JAYMTQ010002079.1:0-12101 GCA_036897385.1 Geranium incanum
ACCCGCCCCGCTTCTAATGGTGACGTGGACGGGGTTGCCAAATCCGTCCGAACCCGCCCCATCGTCATCCCTACCGACAATGACATACTTAAGTGTAGCAATGTGAAAACGGTATATAGCTAAGCGTAGTTATCTAAAATTTACCATTTTATTTATAATATGATGAAATGCTATTTATAATTTGAATAAAATGGGAAGAGTTGTTTATTTTTGAAAGAGGAAGAGGTTGGATTAGTTTTTAATAACAAACAATAAATTGGATGATGAATAATGGGCCACCCTATCAGCAGTAGGAGGGAAAAATGCAGCTCGTAGGTAGGAGGATACAACTTAGCAAGGTTCAAGAAATGGTTCTAGAGTGTTCCATACAAGGACAAAACCAGAACGGCTCATCCAACGGCTCACATTAATCGGAAGCTTCAAGAACAAAATCCGACCGTCGCTCTTTATTTTTATATATATCGACTCAAACCTAATCTCTCACCCACTTCACTCTGCTATCGACGAAACGAGCGAGCCTGACTGAGAGAGAAAGAGAGACTGCTCTCTGCACCCAGTTGGCATTTCTTATCCTAAACCCTCTCTGAACCCTATCTCCGGTGAGCTCTCCGATTTCCTTCCTGCCATTAATCTTGCAACTCCACTTCCTGCTCTGGGCTTGTTTGTTTCTATGGAATTTCCGTTTGAACTGAAAACGTCTTCTCATTTTGAAAGTACAACTTTTTTGTGATGGAAATGGGATCGATCATCTTTGATGGGTTTTGGATAGAATCTACTTTTTTGTTGCTATTTCAACTGGGTCGTGCTCAGTATGATGTTAGCTGGATATGTTCAACTATACTCTTGGCCTTTAGAAATGTGAATTGACTTTTTGTTCTCTGAAGTTAAGCTAATGTAACAGAAAGGTCATATTGCTATTTTTTTGTCCTATTTGATGTGCATACCTTGTGAGAGATTATGGTTGTTTATTAGAGCTTGTACGATATCTTTTGTTCAATGTACTGGTTTGAACTATCCTAAGCAGTTGTCCCTTATCTTATGTGGTGCATTGGATAAAATTAATTGTATTATTGTTATTGGTAATTTCTACACTTTTTAGGATTTTTGGATCCTTTTATGGGATACAAGTGGTTTGGATAAGATATGAGTTAGCAGTAACATTTTCAAAAGAGTTATGTATATCAAAATTTGAATTTCAATGTTGGATCATGATTAGGTTCTTGTTTGGATGGAGCTGGTTGAATCACTTTTCTACCAAATTTGATTGTTATTGTGGGTGTCAAACAGTTGTATTTTGAAAGGCATAGATGGATAGTGACCATATAAATACGAAGCTTAGTTTTGTTATGTCAGCATATTGGATTTTATAATGGTGATACAGTTTGATTTCCACTCCACGATCAAGATAATGCCTACTATTTTGAAGGTCATCTCCCCTGTGGAGCCAAATTAAATGGATATATATTTTAGTTGGAGGTTGAAATGAAATTTAAAATGTATGATTTAAGAAAAATGGTCACAAGCAGTGATTTCTGGGTTGTTTTTTTTCTAGTTACATTTGTAGCTTTACTTATTTGGTTGAGATTAATGGAAGTTATTATCTTTAAAGGTGCAGATGGCGTCATCTTTCACTGCAATGTCTTCTGCGGGCTCCTTGGCTACACCTGGACGTGTATTTGATAAGAAGCTTCCATCCTCTTCAAACAAATTATCATCATTTGCATCCACATCCTCAATCTCACTTGGCAGGAGACCGAATGTAGTTCTGCGCAAAGCACGGACACCCAAGATTAGTGCCATGGCTAAGGATTTGTACTTCAACAAAGATGGATCAGCTATTAAGAAGCTCCAAGTAAGTTGTTTAATGAAGACATCATTGCGGATAGACCCTGTAACATATTTGAATGTATCTGCATCTGTAATCTCATGAAATTCCTTGTATTTCCTGCATTTTACAGAATGGTGTAAACAAGCTTGCAGATCTAGTTGGGGTTACTTTAGGTCCAAAGGGCCGAAATGTTGTTCTTGAGAGCAAATATGGCTCCCCAAAAATTGTCAATGATGGTGTGACTGTGGCCAAAGAGGTAGGAATTGCCATTAATTGATCTTGTCACAATTCCTTTTAGCGTATATGAAACCTTCTATTTATTTTGAAGTTTCATTTTTTTACTTTGTAGCTGAAAGTCTTAATTTTTGCGGTGTATATATAAGTAGGTTATTTTGATATTCCCCTTTGTAATTGTTAAACATTACTTAAGATAAGGTCAGTAATTTGGGAACTTGTTAATCAAATCTTGCAACTAATGACAAACCTTTATTCATGTCAATATAATATCTGTTTTGTTTCCTCATCCCATATTTCATCTGTTGTGTCATAGGTTGAATTGGAAGATCCAGTTGAGAACATAGGTGCCAAGTTAGTGAGGCAAGCAGCTGCAAAGACCAATGACCTGGCTGGTGATGGAACAACAACTTCAGTTGTTCTTGCACAAGGTCTTATAACCGAAGGGGTCAAGGTTTGTTCTCATTCAAGAGGACCTACTCTTATTACTGTTATGCAATATTTTGCATCACTGACTTTGTTAAATGGTTCAGGTAGTGGCAGCCGGGGCAAACCCTGTTCTTATCACCCGAGGCATAGATAAGACAGTAAAAGAATTAGTTACTGAGCTTAAACTGATGTCAAAAGAGGTAAGGGAAATTTGTCTTGGACGTGGGTTCTGAGGGTTGATATGTGTATTATATAATTGAGCCATGGTAAAATCTTCCTATGGAGATTGACAAAAATCACTTGCAATATCAGGTTGAAGATAGTGAACTAGCAGATGTTGCAGCTGTCAGTGCAGGAAACAACCAAGAAGTTGGATCTATGATAGCTGAAGCAATGAGTAAAGTGGGTCGGAAGGGTGTCGTGACCCTTGAAGAGGGAAAAAGTGCTGAGAACAACCTTTATGTTGTTGAAGGGATGCAATTTGAGCGTGGATATATCTCTCCTTACTTTGTTACAGATAGTGAAAAGATGGCTGTTGAATTTGAGAACTGCAAGGTACTCTGTTATATATTGGTATTTAAGTAACACCCACACCGTGCCCTATATCATCTCATATGCTAATCAATGCAGTTTATTCATGCAGATACTGCTTGTTGATAAGAAAATAACAAATGCAAGGGATCTTATCAATGTTTTGGAAGATGCAATTAAAGGTGGATATCCAATTGTGCTCGTTGCTGAAGACATTGAACAAGAGGCTTTAGCAACATTAGTTGTCAACAAGCTCAGAGGGTCCTTGAAGATTGCTGCGCTTAAAGCTCCTGGTTTTGGAGAACGCAAGAGCCAGTACCTTGATGATATTGCAATTCTGACTGGAGGTAATAGTTTATGTTCTAACTCTTTTTCATTTATGCCATTTACAGTAACTCTCAGCATGTGTTGTTTTTATTCATGAGGATTGGGACTCCTTTGTTGTCTGAATGGTATTTTCTTCTTCCTTCTAAACTGATGTTGGAGATTGTAATCAATTGGCATGCAGCAACTGTAATCAGGGAAGAGATTGGACTTAGTCTAGATAAGGCTGACAAGGAGGTCCTAGGCCATGCTGCCAAGGTGGTAATTACCAAGGAGTCAACTACCATTGTTGGTGATGGCAGCACTCAGGAAGCTGTGAACAAGAGAGTTGCACAGATTAAAAATCTTATTGAGGTTTGAAGTTCCCCAGTGTGATGAGATATCTGTTTTCATCTGTTAAGAAAATGTTTCCGGGTTAATTATACTATTTATTTTTTGGTAATGCAGATTGCGGAGCAAGACTATGAGAGAGAAAAACTGAATGAAAGGATTGCTAAACTATCAGGTGGTGTGGCAGTGATACAGGTATTATTTTGTCTTCAAAGTTATTTTTAATGGATTATGTGGTGTTTTTATGGAAATGTGTCTTATTGTTGTCCACTGCTTGCAGGTCGGTGCCCAAACTGAGACAGAGCTCAAAGAAAAGAAATTGAGGGTTGAAGATGCTCTTAATGCAACAAAGGTATTTTATTTCTTTAAGCGCAGGCCTGCATCAACAATCCTGTTACATTATAGGATTCATGTTTCGTGTTGAGAAAGAAGCAGAAGCTAACTAGTTAAATGAATTTCAGGCAGCTGTCGAAGAAGGTATTGTAGTTGGTGGTGGATGTGCTTTGCTCAGACTTGCATCAAAGGTGGATGCTATCAAAGAGAAGCTTGATAATGATGAGGAAAAGGTACGTTCAAATGTTAACTCTTTGCTGACTCTTCATTTCTTCTACTCCTGAGTGCTTCCGGGCTTATGTTGATTTACTTTTGCAGGTTGGGGCAGATATTGTTAAAAGATCCCTTAGCTATCCTCTGAAGTTAATTGCAAAGAATGCTGGAGTCAATGGGAGTGTTGTCAGCGAGAAGGTAATATCATTTTCTTGTCTTAGTCAGGTGAATGCTTTTTTGTGATCTTTAGTTGTTAAATATCTGCTTGTTACAGGTTCTTTCAAACGACAACCCAAAATACGGGTACAATGCAGCAACTGGAAAGTATGAAGATTTGATGGCTGCTGGAATTATAGATCCAACCAAGGTTCCTCCCTAATAAAACACTGTTTCTCCCGAATTTTCTGAAGATTTTATGCAGCTCTTTTAAACAACAAAATAGGCTATCTTGTCATTGTGAAACACTTCTTATATGTGTATAAAGGGGTTGGTCCATTTTACCGTGTTTAATTTGGTCTGAAAATATGATGTTATAATCCCAATTGTGTTCTCAGGTGGTGAGATGTTGCCTGGAGCATGCGGCTTCGGTGGCAAAAACATTCTTGATGTCAGATTGTGTGGTGGTTGAGATCAAGGAGCCGGAGCCTGTGGCTGCTGGCAACCCAATGGACAATTCAGGTGTGTATGCCTATAGATAAAAGCCTCTTTTCATTTGTTTTCAAAATATGATTCTATTACATTCTGATGGATTCTTCATACTCTACCCTTCTTTCAGGCTATGGCTACTGATCCAACTACTTAACTTGGAGGGAGTCACTGACCCTCCTGCAATGCCAAGGTAGCACAGGATAGTTATGATAAGCTCTGATTTTGTATATTTAGTTATCAATAATTGGTAGAAAATATAATGCTGCTTAGGTTAAGTAGCTTGAGGCGTGCACTACTCTTCATTGCAATTCAATGCACAATTGCAATTGTTTTGAACTTCTTTGAGGAAAACAAACTTCTTTATTTTGTCCCATTTACATTTTGGTTCTCATGATCATTCTATTTTGTTCCATATTATTTTGCAATGTTATAACAAGTTCTTTACTTGAGGTGCATGGCATGAGATTGATGGTGGAATATCATATAAAGTTGTGTTTATCCCATTTCAACACAAACTTGTGGTTGAAGTGAATAATGTCACAAGATGTTCATTAAGACAAACAAGTAACTATACTGAGAAATGAGTCAATAACTTAATTCAGATTTGGTATTTGATTTGCAATTTAAAAGTATGGGTGGGATCAATGGTTGTCTGTTGGGTGGTTTCATTGGTTTCCTTGTCTGAAAATAGATGTGGAGATTCATATAATTTGTATGTGCACTCAATGGGTGTTCACGGATGGGTCAACCACCCGTTTGAGTTATTTTCCAACCAACCGCAAAATTGCGGGTTAAGATATTGAACACCCGCCACCCAACTACAAATGTGCGGGTGAAGATATGAATGACCCATATGGGTCTGTGGGCGGTTTGGTTGACAATCGCATAATCAGTTAATTGTGGTCTACATCGATAAAAGCCCATTCAAATCGTTAATTTAAGATATTTTTTTTCCAATTGTCCTAGTTTGTCTCAATTGCTTTAATATTAAACCATAAATAAGAAACTATAAATCATAATATTAAGCTAAATCATTATTTTCTTTTAAAGAAACTACAAATAAGAAAAAATTAGGAAAAAACAACTTCAATATTGATCTTGACATGTTATATAAACAAAGGATAATGACAGTTTGGTACATGTGATTATAGTGAAATGACATTTTCATATCTTAAGTACTATTCTCTCTTTTTTAGTCACTTGATAATTTATTTGTGACAATTTATGCTAAAATGATTAAAATACCTCTGGTTTAAAAAATTAAAATAGATTGGTCCAATTTGATTTATCAAACTAGATTTGAAATGATTCAAATTTAATTTTAGATTTGGGGGCATAATTGCAATTGCATCTTAAATATAAACCAAATTGAACCAGAGATAAACAAAATTAAACCAATTCAATTTATGGTTTCTTAAACTAAGGGTAATTTAGGTATTTTAGACATTTTAGAAGTAGGTTGTCACAAAAAAATTGTCAAGGTACTAAAAAAAATACTAAAACAGTTAAGGTATGAATGTGTCATTTTGTTATAGTTAGGTGTAATAAAGTGTCATTATCTTTAATATTTACACCTAGTTCTTGTCAATTTCTTTATATGGTACCAAACATGTGACAAAAAGTCAAACCCTCTTCATCATGATAACTGCAAGGCATGGCCATAAATGAGATTCTTTGCGAAAGTGATGTCCTGTGAAAATGATAACATTTATGAAGTCGGAAACAAATGATGGATCTAAATCATAAAGTCTTTTAGCTTAGCTTATAAAAGAAAATATATAGACCCTTTTTGTTGGTATTGCAGTGAGGAGGTTTCTGAGAAAGTGTCTGCATTGGAAAAAGTTGACACAGTTACCATATCTGAAGTTACTTGCAAACAAAGTCACTGCAATTTCTTGGTTCATAAACAATATCAATAATAGTAAAATCCTGAAAAACAATGTAAAGCAAGGAGATGAAACTTCCATGTATTTTCTTGATCACATTTAGGATAAGCTTCAACAATATCAAGCCAGAAATGAAAAAAGAAAATCAGCACACCAGCTTAAGCCAACCCTAGAACATACCGAACCTTAATCTTGATACAAAAATATAAGTCAAATCTTGGTACACACAAAAACAATAATATTGGCGCAACCACGGTACAGTAGAAAACAGAAGACATGGATGATCACAAGAGCACATTTCCAAACCAGATTTTCATTCTCTACATATAACATTAGAACACGAATGTAAATCAGCTTCATAGCATACTCCACAAATTACAATTCTTAACAACATATTTCTTGAATGCTTCAGGGGTTGATACAGGGGTTAACTGCTACGAATCTCCCAGGTCCGATAGGTTGAGGTACCTTATCGGAGCAAGGAAGCTCGTTCCATCGTTTCATTAGTGTATTTTGTGAGTTCGTAAAACTAGAAATACAGTAAAAAGGGTCACTTTTCAAGAAACGACAGAACCAACCAGAAAAGAGCCAAATTGCTATATAAACACAACCCATCACCAGATGCTACGAGACCTTTCCGTTAGGTTTTGGGGACTGTCGATTATGGTATGGAGAGGCATGAGGGCCATTTGAAATGGATAGGCTCCGGACCGGCTGTCCATTCCTCGTCATGAACCCTCCCTGTGTTCTGGTGCTGTTTTTAGCATTTGGGCTGGGCCTGTTGTTATTCCGGTCTGCTTGCATTGTCTGGAAGTAATTGGACGAGCTGGCCATGTCCTTGAGATTTGGCAAAGGCTTTAGGGCTTCGACTACTTCACCCATTGCGGGCCTGGCTTTGGGGTCCCTGCTGAGGCACTGTGCAGCCAACTGGGTGGCTCTCTGCGTACCTTTGATCGAGAAGTGGCCTTCCAGGCGAGGGTCTATTATCCGGAAAAACCTTCTCCTGTCATAAAGATGAGGCCTCGCCCATTCCACAAGGTTGTGCTCCCCATTGGGTCTGTTCTTGTCCATGGATCTCCGGCCAGTTAGCATTTCGAGTAAAACCACTCCAAAGCTATATACATCACTCTTTGAAGTCAAATGACCTAAAGACAATCAGAACCATGTTAAATATAATTAACAGCATCCACAACTTGTATACAAAAACAAAAGTAAGGATTTGTATATAAATCTTCCAACTAATGGCAATGAGCAAGTTAATTAGTTTTAAATTTATATTTAGATGAATATATTGTCCCTCCCACCCTAGCAACCTGTTTTATCCCTCATTCTCATTGGGCCAACTACGTCTCTTCTTAGGTACTGGGGACACAATTGGAAGTGGCAGCAAAATGCATAAATTAGAAACCTATACAATGGTAGTTGGGATACAAAAGCTATTAGTCCACTGTCAGCTTTAGCTTATATCTGAGTATGCTCTCCAATGATAACACATCCCATGAGAGTAATCGAGTCCATTCTTAATTAAAATTCGGTAAGGCTGTCAACACTTAAGGACTACACCACACCAGTCCCGGAGGAAGTACTGTTCTTATGACCTAGACTTGCTATTGTGTGCATTATATCCTAAAATTGTCGAGAGGTCTTTGTATATCAAAGTTCCCGAACAAATTTTGCAGTTCAATTTAAATGACATCAAATTTTTATGTGAAAATACAACCCAAAAGGAAGAACACTACCACGGAAACGTAGTTGAAAATCTAACCAGAAGTTAAACATGTGTGTGAAGTTGTGTCCCATATCCAGGTTTCAGAAGTTTGTATAGAAGGCTTGTATCATATATAAACTTCAGTTTAAGAAGTTACAACAGATAGTGCACAGTAGGAGCAGTTTAAATACACTTACCAGTCATGACATACTCTGGAGCAGCATAACCATAAGTTCCCATAACTCGAGTAGATACATGAGTTTTATCTCCTTCAGGAGCGTCTTTTGCTAGTCCAAAATCGGAGAGTTTTGCATTGTATTCCTAAAAATGACAAATATTTTAAGGAAAACAAAAGAAATACAGATAGTTGATATTTTCAGAATGGCTAAACACGCATGTCACTCACCGCATCTAATAGGATATTGGATGTCTTAAAATCACGATATATAACAGGTCTTTCAGCTTCTTCATGAAGAAAAGCGAGACCCTTTGCAGCACCAAGTGCAATTTTCATTCTGATAGACCAGGGAAGAGGCAAGGACCCTTCTGCATATAACATGGTTGTTACCAGAGGACATTAAACATCAGCGAATATAGAAACCAATAAATTCATCCAATAAATAAACTTCAACGAAATAAGAGGGAATTAAATATTTTCATGGGAACCAGAAAATTCAATTCTCATTCCCTCAAAGGAGAAGAGGTATGAAATACCCTTCCTACGTGATTATATACCCTTAAGGAAAATTATTAAAAACGTAAAGAATGGGAATAACATCCTTCGGATTCCATTCAAGATAATCCAAAAACTACCTTAGTATGTGACAGTCTTATGCAACAAAATATCACTGATAAAGAAAGAAGAAAGTAGCTGAGACACAAACATAACGAGTAACCACTTAAATACACCACCTTTGGCCCAACATATAACTACTATAATAGTTTTCCACTCCAAAAGAAAACGGCAGGGTATATCAGAAAAGAAACTCAAACCCCTACTGATCTTGTGTTTGCTTTGCCTCAGTTCTGAACCAGGATCCAACTCTTAAGGCTAGGTGTTGCAATTAGTTTGTATTCTATCCTTACATATAGGAATTACTACAGTTTGTTGCACCTAGCATAAGGTCACTTCAGAACCCCTAGGACTCTGTTTTAACTTCAGGCTACAGGCCGTAGATAAATAAGCCAAAATATGCATTAAATTTATATATAAGATACTGAGCCAATATTGATAAAACATAAATGCTGAATTGCTAGTTACATACTTCTGAAGAGGTGGTTTTCCAAACTTCCACGGGGCATAAACTCATATGCTAGCAACCTCTGATCATCTTCTATGCAATAACCAATCAACTTGACCAAATTAGGGTGGAGGAGGTTACCAAGAAAATTAACTTCAGCCTGACATATGAGAGAAATGATGAAACTTTTAAGTAGGAATAAAATAAAATCATGAAGTATTGAAGTGTTAACAAATTTTCAAATAGAGCAAATGTACAAAAAGAAAACAAAATAGGGAAGGGCCATACAAGCCACTCTTTATGACCCTGAAGTCCATCGTGATTTAGGGTTTTAACTGCAACAGTGAGTCCGGTTCCAGGTTTCGCTGGAGCAGTTCCATTTTCCTCAATCCAACCCTTGAAGACACAACCAAAACCACCCTCACCGAGAAGACTCTCAGGTCTAAAGTTCCTAGTGGCTAACTTGAGATCGTTGAATGTGAACTTCCGTAGATGGGAAGAAATATTTAACTCCTCACTAAATTTGGGTGTTGATGAAGTGCTTTCTGCATTACTAGTGACTGTTGAGGTTTTAGAGGACATAACTGGAACAACTGGCTGATCCTTGCTTTTCTCTTGTGTAGATCTACTTCCCGCTGATTCATACAAAGTCAACACATCGAAATGAATGAGCATGTTTTGATATGCATAGAGTAACTATTGCAAAACTTTAATCAATTACAACCAAGAGAAGAAAAGCATGATTTCAAAACGAATTTGGACACTAATCTACTTTATTTGTAACAAATGCTGAAGAGTTTAATCAGCAACAGTATAATTTGGAAAAAGGGATAAAAAGAAATTAGAGAGAGAATGGAGAACTTAATAGTCAAACTAATGGAAATCAAGAGTCAAATCATGTAATGCCTCTGACAATTAAGAGCTCAATTAGTAACTGATCATAACAAACTATGTTATAAAACATCCTGCAGGAAAGATTATAGCTAAATAACCATACAGGACTGGTAGTTAACATTGTCATTTGCGATATCATTGAACATCATCCCATGCCGAGCAAAAAAATTGCACCATAGTTTCAACTAAACAAGGTGAAAATACATCATTTTGAAGCAACTATGGTGTCTGGAAATTTCAACCATGAGATTATTAAGAGGAGACTAACTATACATCCAGCAAATCCATAGAGCTGAAACTGATCAGTGCAGACAAAATCAGAAATACTAGATGATTTTGTTTTCTCCTAAAAATCTAAAATACTTGTCATGACTCCATCCAAACACATACAGACAATAGGATTAGATAAATACCATGGTTAGGACTAGTGCCAATGATGGAGCTATCAACTTTTGATCTTGAAGGCATGCAACTACCCATAAACCTGAATATAATCCAACACCCTTTCTTCTCCTCTCCTCCATCTTTCTTCTTCTTCTTTCCCTTTGATTTACCCACATCCCAAGCTTCAATCTTTAGAGGTTCAGGACCTAAACCCATATCCCCAAAACTCTACAATCCAATTCCAAAAACTGAAACACCTGTAAAAGTCATGAATCACAGGCTCCCATCTAAACAAAAACCATCAGAAGATCAAATAACCCCTACCCACCTCCTCAAAGCTCTAGAAATCAAGTTCCCAGAACCAAAAAATCCAAAAAAAAAATCTCACACCTCAGAGAACCCAGCCCAAAACCACAGAAAAACACAGACCCACCAAACACAAACAAGCAAAGGTGGAAACAGGGATTAAAGAAATGAAATTTGTGTTGAATAATTGGAAAATAATGAGACCCAGTTGTAAAAAAATGGTCAAAAAGGAGCTGCGAGAGAGAGGAGGCCAGGCCGCTTGAGAAAGAGGGAAAGTGAGAACCGGGCAGGACGGGCAGCTTGAAACCAGCGAGACCGTCAGACAGAGAAGGTTCCGGGCAGGACGGGCAGGAGAGAGAAAGGCAATGGCATATTCCAATCAATCATATCAACTACAAACCAATAAAATAAAATAAAAATCCCAGAAATCATAACAAAATTAGGCACTCAGAGAAACTTGTGTCTTTTTCACATGCGTAGTACTATTTTTATCTCCCTTTACTTCAATAAAAATGTGTATATTCATTTTCTTACTATATTTTCTCTTACTTACTTGCCTGCGTAGAGTTCGAAAATATTCATGAAGCTGCCAATTATGTTGTGACACGTTGACCGAAAAGGCCAGACTTTAAAGGAGACCTATTCGATTAGAATTTTAACGAATTTGAAAAGTTTTTTCAAGTCTTGTGTTATTCAATCATAATTTTAAAAATACTTTTAAGCTCTTGTGTTATTCAATCGTGACTTTAAAAATACTTTTTAAATTTGATAGTATTGGAAAAGTCAATGACTTTAATAAATGGATGACTTTG
>JAYMTQ010002080.1:0-12099 GCA_036897385.1 Geranium incanum
TCACCCACATATTAAAATTTTAATTCCTCCCCCTTTCGGGCGTGTTTGGATACGTACACATTTCCTTACAAATGTGTGATCGAGAAACTTTTAGAGTTATTTAAGTTTCGTAAACTAAAGAGACGTTAAAATCAATGTGATTGCACAGGTTAATAAGTCGTGAAATCAAATATATTATTATATAATAAGATGAATGAACATTTTGATGAATTAGAAAATCAGATGCGTGAAAAATCTCATACAAATGAATGAATTGATAATTCATGAGTAAAATTCACAATAACTTGTTATGATAAATTGGTTAAACATCACAAGTTGTTTTGTTAAGTTAAAATTCAAAGACACTGCAATACAGTTTGAAAAAAATGTATTGATGCTATAAGTAGAGATTAAATACGTTTATAAAATTATATAAATGTACTTTGATTAATGTGTTCATTTTTTAATGTGAGCTAGCTCAAAATCGAAAACAGATCTAAACCGTTCTCAAAAGATCAAGAACTATAATTGATAGTTTGGTTTCAGTTATATATTGTATTTAACCAATCAATTACAATTCATATACAGTTCTTATAAACAACAATTGAAGAGTAACTGAGAATAACCAAACCGATTTATAACTTTTATTTCATGATATTCAATCCAGAAGAAAAAGAAAAAATGAACCTGAAAAAAGAACTAGATCGAAGTAAATAAATTAATCTAAAAATAAGGTCTAAATGATCAATCGATCCCATAAATCGTACAGACTAATGAATAAATTGTCATGTTACAGTTCAATCTGATTTTAACTACGGAACCCACTCGATCATGTGGGTGTTAAAAGCAAATCGAATTCCTCCATCGATCTCGAATATAGTTCTCAAATATTAAGAACCGTCTAATATGATTCTTTCGGGTTTTTATCCAAATGATTCAAGTAACCGAACCATAAACACCCCTAAACCTTAAACCGGGAAAAACGTATACTCTCCCAGAATAAGATAGCAATAACCGCATTCCCAAACAGATCCAATCATTGGTGACCAACAACACTACACTGTGCCACACTCAACGCACGCGTCACTTTCCCACCTTTTCTCTTCCTCAGAACATTTCTTTTTCCATCCAGCCAAACAGAAAATAGAGGGCGAGACCCATATAGCAATACGGCGACTTGAGAGTTGAGAGATTGAATCAACCAACACCCACTTCAAGTTCTGTCCTCGTCACTCCAATTTCCACACCAAAACCCCCAAATATGGAACTCGACTCATCGGATAGTCCCAATTGGCTCTTCGATTACGGCGTCGCCGACGCCGTCGATTTCGCCGCCCCGGTCGCCGGAGCTTTCGATTGGCCCTCACAGGTCTTCACCAATGTTAGGTTTGTGCCGTATGCTACTGTTTTGCGATATACCCTTTTCTGTTTGGTTGCCTAGAAAGTGAAGGAAAATACTTTTTTCACTGCTAATTGTTTTCTGGGTGTAAATTACCTCATGGGTTCGACCCAATTGATGAAGTGTTGGACTGAGGTGGCATTTTAGAGATTTTGTGAAAATTGAATTTTTGTGATGATTAAATAGCCTACGCGAGAGAGTCAGAAACTATATACCATGTCTACTAGGTGTTGAAAAATGGTTAATACCTCAATTGCTTATTTGGTTCCTGACATTGGCTCTGGAGCTGATATGATTGGTTCTATATAGGCTATAGCTTTTACAGTTCTAGATAGAGATAGCACGTGCTGTGTTCCATATTGTGTAGGTTTCTCTTGGGACCTCTAAATTTTAGCAACTCTCATTGTGGCCTGTTTTTATTCTTAGCTATGAGTATAGTTCTGAATTAAGGAATACGATAGCCTATACTCTGTTCTATGAAACGCTAGTCGGGCGGAGAGGACCTTTTGGGGACTAATCGGGGATTAATCGGAAAATAAATCGGATTAAAGGATTAGTAGGGGACTGATCATAGATTAATCTGCCAATTCGGGGATTTTTAGAACACAGCCTATAGTTATATGGATATCTAGTTGGTGCCTGTTTCTCTGCTGATCAGTGGTTGGGTTGCTAGGAGAGCTCTTGTTATGTCTTTTACATGGTTCCTGAGAGGTATTGTTTGTATATTCCTTAAAGAGGGCCTTGTGTAGATGACTTTTTTCTGACAAAAAATTGACACTGCAGACTAGACAAGTTGCAATCACGGTGTTTTGATTGGTCGGTTTTAATCTTCAAATTAATCTAAGTGTATCTATATGAGTATTTAGTGCATTACGCGTGACGCAACTAAATTTACTTGAATGATAACATGTCCATTCGGTTATTGTTTCTTTCATTATTCTCATCAACTCTCTGTTCCAATAATTGTGATAATGATTTCCAGTGCGGAAGTTGATTGCTCGTTTGGAGATTCAGATTGCGTTAAGGATGCTGGTGCTCGGAAACGGTAAATATCTTTCACCTGCCAAGATGAAAACCTTTTACCCATGTAATTTGGAAGCTTCGTTTTTTTTAATCTATGGTTGCTGTTAATCTGCAACTGTCTCCAGTGTTCCCCTCCCACAACAATTGACTTTGTTTATCATCTTTTCCATTACAAATTGAAAAGCGATATAGAATATAGGATATTTTTTGGTATTACTAAAATCTATTGAAGATGTCTTGTTGTTTGTAGTCTAAGCACGGCTCTTTCTTTTAGAGTTAATGTGGAAATCAAAAGCACAAAATCTTAAACTTGAAAACTTGATTTGTGTGAAGCATGGCAAAACTTTTGCCATATTTATCTGATTTTATTTTCTAAGTGAATGATTTTATAGGTTGAGGTCTGAATCATTCAATGCGTCTGGTTCAAAAGCATGCCGAGAGAAACAGCGCAGGGATAAGCTGAATGAGAGGTTCACTATTGCTCTTTATCTTCTAATCGCTATTTGGCTGTGGTTTTTTCTCTGACACTAAATTTGGCACACTTCCTAGGTTCCTAGAACTATGTTCTATGTTGGAGCCTGGAAAGCCGCCTAGAATGGACAAAACTGCTATTCTGGGCGATGCGGTTCGGATGGTGAACTCGTTACGCAGGGAAACCCAGAAACTGAAAGAATCAAACGAGAATCTGCAAGACAAGATCAAAGAATTGAAGGTACTGCTCATTAGTCTGTACTATTTTATCCGTCCTGAAGATCAACGTCGTTGATATTTGATATTTGGGAAAATGGCAAAAAGGCGTTGTATATTATCACACTTTTGCAAGACTAGAGGATGATGTGTACTTTGTTAATGGCAAAAAGGTGCTGTGAACTTTGATTTTTTGTGCCAAATGCGGGTATTCGCACAAAAATGACGAAATTGCCCTTAAAATTGAGAATTATTTTGCCATTAACAAAGTTCACAACACCCTCTTGCAAAAATGGGATAGTATGCAACACCCTTTTGCCGTTTTCCCTTGATATTTCTATGATGAGCTTATTAATCTTGCTTTTTCTCATCGGGCAGGCTGAAAAGAACGAGCTGCGCGATGAGAAACAGAAGCTGAAGGCCGATAAAGAGAAGTTGGTGCAGCAAGTGAAATCCATGGATGCACGACCGAGCTTCCTTCCTCATTCCTCTCCAATGCCAGCTGCATTCCCCGATCAAGGGCGGGCAGCAGCCGGCAACAAGCTGATGCCTTTCATCGGCTACCCCGGCGTTGCTATGTGGCAGTTCATGCCTCCTGCTGCGATCGACACGTCACAGGATCACGTGCTTCGCCCTCCCGTTGCTTGAGCTAAAAGGCGCTGCTAACAACGGTTAGCTAATCGTTAAATTTGGTTATGTTCTGTCCTTAACTGTGTTTTTAACTCCCATGGCTCTCTGCTGGACCATTGTGAAATACAATAAGAGTTTAATGTTTTAGATTCAAGAAGTTGAGCTGAGGCAGAGAAACTTAATTGAGAGATGCTTTTTGTTCATCATAGGTTATTGTAATACACAATTGTATTCATAATATGTTCTGTTTGTGTGTTGTTGATGATGATGGTGACATGGTTGATGTGTGTAATGTTGTTGGTGGTTGGAGTTTTATATGTTGTGTGATGGCAGTGTCTCCATCAACCTCCTGACTTGATGATACTAAAGGAAAATGGTATGAGTGGCAAAAAAATTTGAACATGACAAAGTAGGGCTGCATTAACCGAAAACTGGTAAACCTACTGAAACTAAACTCGGAGATGTTGAAACAGGAAGAAATTGGCTCAATCTCGGATTGGAGATTTTATATCTTCCCCAATTCAATCTCCAAAAATCCCTAGCCCACCTTGTTTTGATCTGGTTGAGAACTAGGACTGTCCAAAAATAATCGAGTCAACCAAACTGAACCGAGCTAAAAAATAATTGAACTAAAAAGAAAATCGATTGATTTGTACATGTGGTTTCTTTTTAGTCATCGATATGTATTAATTTGACCTAAAAATATTGAGTCGACAAATAATAAGTCAAGACCGGCCTAAAATATGAGAATTTCATAAAAATCGATTTTAAAAAAAATACAATAATCGGTAAGGCAAATAATAAGTCATAACGAACTAAAATTAGAGAACTTGATGAAATTTTATTCATAAAAACCAAATTCAACCGAATCAAAAACCGACATTTTCAAAATGGAATTCCATCTATTTGATTTTAATTTTGTTTTCTCAAAACCGAACCATTTACACCCTTATTTGGTCTAGAGGGGACAGTGACAGTGTTCCACGAAACCCTCAATTAGTGAGCCTGAAACGCAGAAACCGGCGCTTCAAAATCAGAATCGGCGATGGAGGTCGAAGACAGTGACAGTGACAGTGACACGGAGCTCTACTTGCAAGACGAAAGTGACGACGAAGAACAGTACGGTGCATCTGGTTCAAAATCGAAGCTTCAGTTCAGGTACAGTATTTTCTTCAAAAATAAAAATGGCTCCTTTTTTACTCTGCCAGGAAGATTTTGAAGCTTTGGATGTAATTTGAGCCTACCCATTTGCAGGAAAGAGACGTCCAAGGCTCGATGGAGTGAGAAAATGGGAATGGCCGAGGTTGTGGAGAAGAAGGGTCGGATATGGACAACAACAGGAGTGGTTCGCAGTGGAAAATTGTACTGCACAATAGAGGAGGCTGTGTATGTGAAATTGATATTTTCAGTCAATTGAGTAATTTCTTGTTAAAATTTACGTTCTGTGAATTGGGATCAATTTAGTTTTTCCTTTTTTGAATTTGACAGGTTCTTGGCTGAAATTGGGGCTTTGGTGCTATTGGGAGATGGTGATGATGATGATACGCAGCTTTCTTTGAAAGATATGTATGAGAAGGTTGTGGAGAGAAAGAACGGAACTTGTTGGGAGTGTTTTGAAATTTATAGACACATGAAGTCTCTTGGTTATATTCTCCGGCGCCATGGCATGCTTTGGACTGTGAAGAATGGTAGCGGAAAATGCGCATCAGTTGATCAGGAGTGTGTTTCAGAGATTGATGGAGAGAAGATTGTGGAATCACAAGAAATTGGTTCTGTTATTGATCTTTTCGGTAGTATGGAGATTAATAGAGTGAATCCTGTTTTCGATGTTTACCTTCCAAACAGCGAGTTCAGAAAGTCGGCTCCTGGCGACCCAAGTTTCATCATCTGCTTAACCGGGTAAAAAAAATTCCGTACTAATATAATATGTGAATGAAATGTGGCTGTGTTTGTGAGTTTTGTTGATAGAATGCAGCACTCGTTTGTGGTTAGACAAATATTTAATCTTTTCGGTGATATACTTGCATATGTAAAGAAATTTAAATTTTTCTTGAGAGTGTAAATATATACACAAATGTATTACATACTATTTTCTGGCGAAATCATTTCATTAATTGAGACTTGTCTACTCTTGCAGGGACTATCCACCATCCAAAACCGAAATTGAAGCCCTTGAAGGACAATGTGGCGGTACACCTTTTAAGTTTTGTCATTTAGAGTATGGCTGGGTCAGTTTCTTTTCCTTTGACAAGGTAGAGCTTTCTGTCCTGCCATGACGACTGACATTTAGAGAAGAAAATTTGTGCGCTGGTTCTCTGCCACTGCTAGAGTCTACAACAAAACTACAAGAGCTTTATCTTCATTTGAATTATACATGGAAATGGAATTGTGACTTATGGATTGGTTAGAGAGCAAATCTTGTTGTAAGAACCTGAACGGTAATCTGTTTACAGCTTTGCGTGTATTTTAAATATAGAATGTTTCTTTTGCTAATCATAGTTGAAATTTATTTTCTTGTTCATCGCGGTCTCTAAATTATTATGATTCTTAATTTCTTATCAAGAAATAGAAGAGTACATTACCCGACTGGATTATGGAATTGCACATTTTTGTATGATTGGAATCGTTGAGGAGAATGAAAAGAAGACAATTAAGTGATAGCAAAGTTCAGGGCTATTATTTCACTACTCTCTGGTCAAATAGGTCGACTTGCACTAAAATCAATACTCATTTCATGGAAGATCACGAGTATTTTATATTCTGCACATGCTACGGTGTTGATAGAATGACGAATGAACAAAAATTAAATGGAAGTTGCATTGTTGAGGCTTCTTTAAGCTACCACTGCTTCTTTGTCTTCCTCCTTAAGTCTCTTGAGGGCTAGGGCTTTCTCTGCTTGTCTGCTAAGTAACTTTTGTCGTTCTTGACTCGTGTGATAGCTAGAAAAAGTTGAGGCTAGATTTACAATCATCAATGCATGTAAATTAGTTCTTTGTTTTTGCATTCTCTAATGGAAATTTTCATTACTTCTGCAACAGAAGAAGGTAACACGTCACAGCAATGTCTTCTCGGCGCCTGCAACTGTAGACAAAGACGACATGACATTGACACAAGTACTGTAAGTGCATTTACGCTGCAAAAATCTCAAATAAGCGAGAATAAAATAACGTTAAATTACCTGTTTTATATCGAGGTTTAGCTTTTGTGAGAACACCTTGATCTGTTCTAGTTTCCTCGGCGAAGCCATGTCGTAAGTGCAATTCACATAAGCTTTCCTGTAACTGCTCACAAACCCGCGTTTTCCAGGAGACAAATCCTCGAAAAAGAAAACTGTAGGCCTGCGACATGGGTCTTGGTGAGGCTCTCTCGTGTCGAAACTGTAGGCCATGGACAGTTCATTCGGGTTATTCTCTCTCCACTGCTTGAACGTTTCTTGTGGAATGATGGCGTCTGGTAAGTTTACATGATGCGGGAACACCTGAACCGCGTAGCCCCAAGAAACCGAAACGGTCCACGAGAACCACCTGTCGTAGCAGACCGTCTGATGCAGGAGCCTCTGAGAATCGACCTTTGCAGCGCTGAACAAGTGCCTCAGCGCCTCTGTGGCCGTCTTGTTTGGGAAGATAGGGTTAATGTTATCTAAATGATGGAGAGAGACCAACGGCTTCACGGGATGCGCGGCCAACAGGCCGAACGCGTCGCCCCGAATATCCATCTGGTGGAATCCAGGCTCGTGCGTCTTCCCGACCCCGAGCTCTGTTAAACAGGAGTAGACCCTCTCGTCGCTCCCATACAGATGCGAGTATCTTTCTATGCAGTCGTCTAAAACTTCACCCAATATATTAGCCAGCGCGGCGCTAAGGGCGAAGCCTCCCCCAGAAAACGCCATCTCGAACCCAAACAGCCTGTTCTGCTCGTAGATCTCCGAGTTTGTCCCGATGTAGTGCCAGAGCCTGTGATCGTATTTTGAAAGAGTCTTCGCCAGGTTCTCAGGGAAGAAGACGGTGTCATCGTCCCCGAACACATACCACTGCACGCCAGAATGGTTCTGGCTGAGCGCCACAGTCTCGCGAACAATCCTCACCACGCGGATAGCTGACCGGAGGCCTCCCTTGTTGTGGTACCCGAACCTGGAGGTGTCGCCATAGACACAGACTGGAGGGAGGGAGACATCGTTCTTCAGGTGAGTCGGGGGCGGCTTCTCCAGGAAGACGCATCCCCTCGTTTTGGGATGGTCCCACCAGAGGCGCACGAGCTCCTTCCTCCTCGGCCACGAGCTCTCCTCGGAGGCTATGCCGAACACGATGTTGTCAAGGGAGGTCGATGCAAAGAGGTCGGGAGGCACTAGCGAGGCATTCGCGGGGTCGGAGGACCTGACAAGGAGTATGGATAGGAAGAGGTAGACGAAACAGAAAGAAGACGAGATCAGCGCAACTCGAACCCAGCAAGAAGATGACCGCTGCTTCGATGATGATGATGGAAGAACAGGCATGACAGGCAAATACGGGGAGTTCTTGTTTCTTGGTTCTTGATTGTTGGGTTCTTGATTCTTGGTTATGTGATTTGCTGAGGTTGATGTTGTTTAACACTGATCACAACCCTAATCTACGGCCCTAAGCAAGGTGCGTATTTGTTTTAGGTGAGTTGGGATCGCACTTACGGAGCATGTGAGTGCACCACTTTGAGAGGATGGTGTGGAAAGTGACAATCCATAGGCTGAAACTGAAGAAAGCCATGTTGGACTATTTTCATGTGAATTTTTGAATTGTTTTTGTCTGTAACTGGTTTAGAGTTGTGATTTGGTTAATGCAGTGTAAAGAGTTGGATTAGTCAACCATTTGCTTTGTTTTGCTTTGCTGCAAGTTTAGGTCACTTATTGATCACTGCTTCTTTTCTATATGATTTTGAGCTTTACTTGGCGGTCACTGCATTTTTTCCCATATGATACGGAGCTTTTATGACTAAATTGAAGATTGCTATTGGCTTTGACATGATGTGTTATATTATATCTAAAATGTGTTAAACTTCTCGGTACTTCAAGAGAATTTTACTCAGCTGTGGATCAGATTTTAACGTGATTTCATAGTTTACAATATGATATCTCAATATAACCAAGACGTATGAACAGAGGTCACGAAACACACTTCAAATCCGTCTTGTTGTTATTTGTATACGAGAAATAACATTTTGAACCCAATGAATTTAGTACTTCCGATCCGATCGGGGCAAAGATAGAAATCACATAATTCACTCTAAATCATCTCAATCTGATCTTTTTTCATCTTACATGTTGATTGATAATTCTTCCTCCTTAAACCCTAAATAGAAACTCTAATATCTTTTGATTTGACATTGTCTTCAAAACCAACAAGTTGACAAAATTAAACATAACTTTTAAGGGACACAGTTATTGCAACACAAAAATTGGATGGACCCTAATGGATTCACTTGTGGACAAAATGGCACATATATGAGATCAAGAAGCTTCCAATCATAAAGTGTAAAAGCTACAAACAAACATGTGGACTAATCCATCAAACACTACACAAACTTGAGGTTGCTTTCCATGTACTTTCCACAAACCATGGAAAGTAAAAAAGAAGATATCTAAAACAATTGGAGACCCCAAAATCACAATACCCTTTTATTCAAAAGTGAAAAGTCAAACCATTCCCAACCTCAAATTGCTCTCACTCTCACCCATCAAGGCCCTTTCATTTTAGGCCACAAAACAACCTTTGGTTTTAAAATCATATGTTGGAAATTCAACTACCTTGTGCCTCAAGTCACTAAAATGCCCATATGGTTCAAAATCAATACACCATGAGCCAAGGCAATCTTGTAATTGCACTGTAATTCTTATACATGTATGATCAAGACAACAAATAATGAACAATTCTGCAGAATTTCCATAAGATATCAGAAATGGAGATTCTATTATTATTTCTAGCTTTAACAAGTAGAGATCAAACCAAAGTTTATTACACAAGAAAAGAAACGATCAAAAGCAACATCAATGAAGATTTTGCCTTACGATCCAAAAAACGTTTCCTTTATGCAAATAAACCAGTAGTAGTCACCAAGAGGTTCTGTTCTTCACAACCTATCTCATCTTCCTAATGAACATTGGCAACGATCGTCATAGTAAAAACCGAAATGGCCCAATATCGATGGCATATATGCAGAAGTTATGCAAATAAGTACTGTTACCCATATGACGATGCAACTCAAATTATTTCAAGATATCTTTATATCTGCAATGGTAAATATACAAGAAACACGCTTAAAAAATTTATATCATATATAATGCCAAAGTAATAAATATAGACGAACCAGAAGGAAAATGACCGTTGACTTCATTTGCATTTGCAATCCCTCTCATGCATCAGGAAGTAACTGCTAAACCTGCACAATGAAGCAATGAACTAAACAGCACAAAACTAAACAGTTAAAATCACAAGGAGACCGAAAAAGACGCTTCTGCAGCACGAGAAAAAAGAGAGGCAAGAAACTCGAATATACCGGTTCAGTATCGAGTTTCAACACATTTTCGATTGTTCAAAGCCTATGACGCCTAAAATTCTAATTTCTAATCTAACCCAAATTTCTACCATTACCCGCCCCTCGAAAATGGCCAGTTTTGACTGGTTTTGGTTTTATACCTTACATTTCTAAATCCTCGGGATATTTAGGAGACGGCGTAAAGGGGCAAAGCCTACAACCTGTCCTAGAAGTTCCCTGTTAGAGGGTCATAGTCATATTCTTCACCTGCCTTAACAAATCTGCCCTTCACGCGCTTTCTAGTATCAGCTCTTGCTTTGCGCGAGGCATATCTTATTTGCTTACCAAACCTACACACAACCACAAAAAAACGTCAAAAACCAGAACACGCCATCGTATTAGGAACAAACTATCATATTTTACTCACGATCGTGTTTTCTTCTTTTCGTTGTATCTGATCTTGGCCTTGTCCCTTGCCTGAGGGCAGCTGGCCTCCGGGTTCGAGTCCCATGGCGACTCCCCGTTGAGAAGCACGGGCGACAGCCCGCAGTCCTGATAATCAGCAGCGCTGCTCTCGCCGGTTATGTTGGATAGAGAGATCGATATGCTCGAGGGGACTTGGCCGTTTGGGAACGGGAGATTGATGTTCCGGTTGCAGCTAGGGTTCAGGAGCATGCTGTTGTTCATGGCCTGAAAAGCCACACACTCAGGCTGTCCAGAGGACGACGCCTGAATTTATTTTACACAATAGTGAAAAGCTCGGTAAATAAATAAAGGGTAAAAATGGAAATGGAGCGTGTGAGGCTAGAAGAAACCTCTAGAGCGTTTTCCACAGGACCGTTGGACTCGGTGACGGACAAGTTTTTCTCCATCAACAAGCAATCCGTGTATTTGGCAGGCGCTGGTTGTGCAGAGGAACCGAATATTTCGTTACCATTTTCAAAGTTTAATGGAACATCTTCTATGGTGAGACCTTGGCAGATCTCATTGGCGCTATTGAGTTCCTTAAAACCAGAAGCACCCTCAATCAAATTAATCGTGTATATATCGTTTCAGCATGTAACAAGCATAAGATCGCTGCTTTCAATCTCCATGCTGGTGGTATTGCTAATTAATTTCTAGGGAAAATGGCAAAACATGTTGTACACATTTGCAAGAGAGTGTTGTGTACTTTATTAATGGCGAAAAGGTGCTCTGAACTTTGATTTTTTTGTGCAAAATGTGTGTACTTGTCCAAAAATGACGAAATTGCACATGAAATTAAGAATTGAGATTTTTATAGAATATTTGTTAAAAATAATTTTTTAACTTAAGAATAATTTTACAAAATTTGATTATACAAAAACATTTTCAAAAAAATTTTATAAATAATTCTTAATGGTAAGGGCAATTTCATCATTTACACACCTTTTTGCACAAAACATCAAAGTTCAATTCCATTAATAAAGTATACATCAGCCTCTTGCAAAAATGTGTGATAGTATACAAGGAGTTTCTACCATTTTTCCTAATTTCTATCTATGAAGAAAAACACATAACTTTAACAACACAAACGGGAAATGAAAGAAAAAAAAACTACCTTTTGAAGCGGGTCTTGCTCCTCGGGGAAGATAGGCGTTTGATCTCGACACAGAGGCATGTAACCAGGAATCGGTGGGATCGGGGGAGAAGGTCCGATCCAAGGCTCTAAATCACTCAACTTGCTACTAGTAGCACCCACCAACCCAAACGACCCCTCGTTATCTCTCTGATCCAAGCAATTACTAACTAAACTCTCGTTCACGCCCAACCCTTGCCCGTTAGGCACCCCCGCCGCACTATGCATCCCCCAGCCGGCGCTAGAGGACGGCGGGTCGAGAACCACGGCCCAAATCCTCGAG
>JAYMTQ010002081.1:0-12093 GCA_036897385.1 Geranium incanum
GGTCCAATTTCTTAGTCCAGAAATTAATTCTGGTTTATTTTCAGTCCAAGTCAAACCGGCTGAATTGATTTCAAATCAATTCATGGGTATTTTTGTCTTTTTCTTAAAAAAATCAGGTTTTCCATCCAAATTTTAACGGTGTTAGAGCAAATTGTAAAAAAACACAATTAGCTGACCTCATTTTGAACTTTTCAGTATAGTTGGGGCAAAGTGTAAAATGCGTCACTACAGTATGGACAAAGTGTAATTAACCCTTTACTTAACAAGTGTGTTTTAGTATTTAATAATGGCGGTGCTTTTATTAATATTTTGGGATCTCAAGTGAGGTTATGGTGGACTTCGGAGGATGTTTTCAAATCCATGGTATGTTTGGTATAAATAAATGGTCATTTTTGAAAATTTGAATATAAAATAAGGGTAGGTTTGTCAGACCACAAAAAGAAGCAGCCGGTGTTATAATTGTATTATAGCATCGTAGTGATCTAAAAAATATATTTTACTTTGTAGTTAAAATGTCCGTTCAGTATTAAAAACAATATGTTTGAAGAATTTAAAAATGAGCCATTACTGATTGAGATGCCGAAATTATTTCCAACCAAATCCAAATAAATTTAGACAAAAAATTAGTGTCATTGGTAAGCTTCTTGGTATGAAAAAAAAGAAGGGAAGAACTCACAATTATTCAACCGATATAATAAACTATAACTGGTGAAAGTAATATTATACCACAATTCTTGTCTTTGAAAAAGACTAGGGCAGCCAAATTATGGCAGTCACATGTATAAAGTAAGTTTAGCACTTATTGCTAAATAACAACGTCAATGAGATGCCCGAATCATTTCCTAGGAAATCCAAATAAATTTAGACAAAGACAAATAATTAGTTTCATTCATAAGCTTCTTCCTATGAAAAAAGGAAAGGAAAAGCTCACAAATATTCAAGATAAACTATAACTAATCAAAGTAATAAACTCACAATTCTTATCTTTGAAAAAGACTAAGGCAGCCACATAAGAAGCTGTTAAGTCCATGAGTAATGAATCAAGTTAAGGAGCTATTGTTAAATAACAACAGTAACAATCTGAATTCCGCCAACCTTTAAGCATAAATACAAATCGACAACTATCTTTCTTTCTTTTAGAAATAAAAGCATATCATAGTGTGTCAGTTAATTCCACCCATAATTACCCTTAAATACAAAATGTGGGTGGTCAAAAGAGTGGAGTGGTGTATATAAGCCAGAGACCAAATTTTGGTCGTGGATTTGACCCCCTCCCTCTCCTTCAACTTCTCTTCTCATTTAGCTCTAACAATTTTTTCGAATTTTTTCTTGTCATTCAAACCTAAATATCCAAATCTAAAAATCTTCATCCAAACTGTTTTTTCACTCTTCTTATTCTTTGACCTTTACCCATCTTTCTTCCACAATTCTTTAACGCTCTAGCTAGTTCGAGGATGACAAGAGCGAGCTAGAGCAAAGAAGTGTGGAAGAAAATGGGTAAGAAGTTGAAAAAGAAGAATGGAAAGAAGGTTTGGAGTAAAATAATTAACTAATTTATCACTAAACGATTCTAGGAGTGCTCACACCGAAAACCGACACGTTCAAAATCAAAACAATCCAAATTTTATCAGTTCAATTTTTTTTTAAACCGAATTGCTTGGTTAAGATTAAAACCAAAATGAATCGATTATATATAACAATGTAAGGTCACAAAAGCACAATTTGTCAAAATAAAACATTCACTAAAACCCGAGTCTCGACATTTACGGGATGCACATCCCGATACACATTAGTATATCTATAGAGTCAGAGAGCTGAGAAGTGACAAGAGTATGGTTTGAGCCCATCTGTGTAAGGATTGAAAAATATTGATCCTTCATTTGTTGCTTGAGGGCTCCAACCTTCTCTATGAGAGGCTTGTCGTACATGTGGTACTTGATGAGAAAGAGGGGAGATCCGGGCCTTACCTAGGAGGAGCACCCAAGAAAAGCCCATACACACATTGGAGCCCACCTTTGACCCAAAAGACGGATCTCCCCAACAGAAGAACACAAGAACGCAGAAGGGAAAATTGTAGATACTTACCCTGATAAATTTTCATTCAGAAGCATTTGCAAGAAATTTTGGGCAGAAGCCAGGTTTTGGAACTTCCTGTGTTGTGGTTCAGTTACAACTCCATTATTAAGCAGGTCAGTAGCTTTCTCTTCCTGTAATTATTTATTTTTGTAATTTCTTCCATGGAAGGTTCAGCTAAGGTTTCATATTCATGCCATTACAAGAAAATAAAAATATCACCTGAAAAATTAAATGGCATGTTGGCAAAATCATAAGAATCACGTTGGTTAAAATATAAAACTTAGTTGGACCCAAATTTGACATAGATTGCCAAAATTGATCCAAAGAAAGTTAGTTTTGACAAATGGAGACGAAGAAGTTGGAAGTAATTGGCAGGTTGTTCTTATTTGGATCGACAAGTTGAGAACTAAAATGAGTTTTCACCTAGGTCAATTAATTTCAGTCTTGGTGACTAGTGAGCCAAACAGAAGTCAATATTGGCTGTTTGACTTTGGAGGCACTATAGGAAAATGTTTAGAGATGATAATTTGCTAGATGTGGGACTCTTCTTTGAAGTTTCCAAAGTTTGCCTTGTTCAAGCTCTGATTTTGACTTTGAAGTTTCCAGAGTATGACTTGTTCAAGCTCTGATCTTGGATATGACAAGCAAACCAAAATCATATTCTCAAGTCATGGATTAAACAAGGCAAGGCTTTGTTCTTCAACTTCCAATTTTGTGCAAAAAATATAGCATAAAGAAGCAAGAATCTATGAAATACTTAAGTATCTTGTTATTGGCATGTCTGTGCATAGGAGGAACTTATATTTGTTGTGCACAGATGGTCACTACCCTCAAACCCGGTGATGTCCTTGCATACTCAGAGCAACTATCTTCACCCAATGGGAGGTTCAGGTTAGGCTTCTTCAATGCCAGCGATGACTCGGAAAATGTTTATTTGGGCTTATGGTACCATGATGATGGTTATGGAGTCAAACCCTGGGTTGCAAATAGAGAAACTCCTATATATAGTAGCAACCCAAATTTCACGCTTGATGCATCAGATGGGATACTAAAGATTATGCTGAATGTTGGTGATCCAATTCCATTAAATTCTAATGGCATTCCGGGCTCAACAACATCAGCTACCCTTGAAGATTCTGGCAATTTCGTCTTGACAGAATGGAACACTGATGGATCTGTCAAGCAGGTCTTGTGGCAAAGCTTTGATCATCCCACAGACACTCTCCTTCCAGGGATGAAACTAGGCATGGACTTGGAAAACAAGCGAAAATGGTCTCTTACTTCTTGGTTAAGCCCCGAGCTTGCAGCTCCCGGGGCTTTTACACTTGAGTGGAGCTACGCTGATAGTGAGACAGCTCAATTAGTCATTAAACGCCGAGGGCAGATCTATTGGACTGGTGGGGCTGTGACTAGCAATAACGTGGAGAATATACCAACCTTGATGTCCGATGTTGGGAAGTACGAGTTCAGTACAGTTTCAAACAAGACCATGAACTATTTCAGCTACTCTATAAAGACTGAGCTTGATTCATGGTGGCAGTTGAGACCGGATGGAACACTTAGGGATAATAGTCTACTTGCTGCAAATTTTGTACCATCTTTTATCTGCGATTCATCAACCCTACAACCTGGGTGCGCCGTCCAGGAATGGCCTCATTGCAGGAAAAAGGATAGTGTGTTTGAGGCGCTACGAGGTCATTTCAGTACTGGTTGGACCACCATCAATTATGATTCAAATTCAAGCATTGGTCTCAGTGATTGCAGGGAGGTGTGCTGGAACAATTGTTCTTGCATTGGTTATGATTCGCCTATTGGAGTTGGGTGCCGGTTTTTTGGTGGCGACCCTAGCTTCACATATGGAGCTAATGAGGGAACTATATATAGACTAAAGACTACGCAAGAATCAGGTAACGGTCCTTCCTTTTTCTCGTGCATTTTGATATTCTTAAGGTTGTTGTTCTGAATGTTTTCTGGACGTGTGCTTAGGAGGAAGCAATTGGTGGATATGGGCCATCGTTGCAATAGTTGTTGTTCTTGCTATATTGCTTTTGGGACTCTTGTGCTATTTGAGGAGAAAGAAACTTCAAGGTTGGTTACAATCTGTATCATTTGCTTTTCCCTTTTCATCCTAAACTCCAAGTCTAAGTTGAAACACAATGTGATCAGAGAAAAGGAGGAGAGCTGAAGAAGAGATATTGTTGGAGTTAACTACTTCAGATAGATTTAACAATGAAACAGAGATTGGCGGTGATGGCAAGAAAGGGAATGATTTGGTAATGTTCAGTTTCGATTCCATATTGACTGCAACAAACTACTTCTCACCTCAAAACAAACTTGGGCAAGGAGGTTTTGGTCCTGTCTACAAGGTAAGTTCCGAATTTCTATAAACATAGTGAAGATTTGAATCATGGCATCTTTTTGCTTCTGAAGCTTAGTTATATCTTGAACATTGCAGGGGAGGCTACCCGAGGGACAAGAAATAGCAGTTAAGAGACTGTCGAGGAGCTCGGGACAAGGACTGGTTGAGTTCAAGAATGAGCTCATTCTCATTGCCAAACTCCAACACATGAATCTTGTAAGGCTCTTGGGATGCTGTGTCAAAGGAGACGAGAAGATGCTGGTTTACGAGTACTTGCCAAACAAGAGCCTAGACTTCTTCCTCTTTGGTACGATTCATCGAAATTCGGAACTCTCTGGTTTTTATACATATAATTGATATCTTAGGCAATTACGATCAAGTTAAAACTCTGCAGATTCAGCCAAGAGGGAGCTACTGGGTTGGAAGATTCGGCGCAACATCATTGAGGGAACAGCGCAAGGACTGCTATATCTGCACAAGTACTCCAGACTGAGAATCATCCATAGAGACCTGAAAGTGAGCAATATCTTGCTAGATGCTGATATGAACCCCAAGATATCAGATTTTGGCATGGCCAGGATTTTTGGGCGCAATGAGTCTGAAGCAAACACGAACAGAGTTGTGGGAACATAGTAAGCAAACAACATCTTGACAATATTGTTAATTCCATATCCATTCTCAACTCACTTTCGAACAGCATTTTAAAACTCCTGATTCTCCCTGTTTCATTCCTAACAACTTAGTAAATTCGAGTTGACTGAGTTTGAAAATTTTGATCTTGGTGGTTCAGTTTTTCCAACATTCCGTCAAAATTGGTCAATTCTTACTTTTTACATATGTTTTGAAATTGTATAATCTGTGCTTTTGTTTTAACTTATAAAATTGTTTGAATTATATATGATTATACAATAGCTATTTAATACAAAACGAGTTTTGCTGATTTCTTATTTATTTCTCTTCGAGTTCTCAAAACTCCTTATTCTTCACCTAGTTGGATTCTTTCCAATCCCGTGTTTTAGAACTTTGGATTCGAATTCATGTCCGTAAAATAACTTGTTCTTGTTTCCAGTGGATACATGTCGCCGGAGTATGCTATGGAGGGGAATTTCTCAGAGAAGTCGGATGTTTATAGCTTCGGAATCTTGTTGCTGGAGATTGTGAGCGGCAAGAAGAACAGTGGCTTTTCCTACAAAGACAGACCTGTAAGCATAGCAGTATATGTAAGTACAGCTAAACCTCTTATTGTTAAAAAGCTCGATTCACTTAAAATGTCAAGTTGATACGTGGAAAGCCCAACCAATATGCTTATCTAGGAAAGTAATAAATGTGATCTGAAAAGTAGTTCACTCATTGGAACCTGATTCATATTTTGTTGGAAATTACTGAATAAGTATTCCATTAAGATGAGTATGTGTTGTGTTGGAAACTTGCATATTTTAGTGAGTTTTCCAACAAATTATGAACTCGATTCCTACGAATTGTGAACTACTTTTCAAAAGGTTCGTAGTTCATTCAAGGGCGGTTCTCACCTAAACATTCCTATACATTAGGAGGGACAGCACAAACACATCACACTAGAGATCACGACAAGCTCAAACAAGCTCTGATATCATATTAAAATCCAATCCACCTAAACGCTCAAGTTTATAACAGAGACTCCGTTATGCTTATCAAGTGTCAAACACCTAGGAACAGAAATAAACTTTGGTCCGCTAGGGTTGGCCTAGTGGACATCTTATTGTCAATGAGGATATTTTCTATGTTAAAGATTTCCTATTGTTGGTATTTAGGTTATTTCCTATTAGTTATAGTTAGCTTCCTAATTAGTATAGAATATAGGAGTGAGGTTTGGGTAAAAACTCCCCTTTCGAATGCAAACTAGGAATCAGTATGGACCTTTAGATTGCACTTTTCCACGGCTGAGGTTAAAATACCGAGTTTATAACAGTTGATATATACACATTTGTGTTTACATTATTGCGTATTTACATCACTTATACCACATCGGTTTTTAGTTTGCATTATAAGATTGGTTTTCACCTAAACCATCTCCTAGAATCTAGATCTACACCCTGTATAAAGGGAGTGAGGTTCAGGTGAAAACTCCCCCTTTAGATTTGACTTTTAAATGGTTGGGATTCAAACTTATGTGTTTACATCATATAAATATTGAGTTTACAACAGTTGATATGTACATATTAGTGTTTACATTTTTGTGTGCTTACCTCACTTATACCTGACAGTTTATATCACTTGTATGACCGTTTACATTGGTTTTTAGTTTGCGTTCTAAGAGTGGCTTTCAACTGAACTCTCCCCTATAAAGTGATGCTCTCGTTGTATTTAACAAGTTGAACCTATAAAGTATTTGAATTCTGTTACTTATCTGTAAGAGGTTCGAATGTATGTGCGGTTCTATAATAATCAGTGTTCTGAAAATTCCCGCCTTTTTCGATTAATCCTCTATAATTTTCGATTAATCCTTCCATTTGATTTATTTTCCGATTAATTCTCGCTTACTCCCTCTCCGCCCGACTAGCGCCTAGCGTATTTTAGAACACTGATAATAATCTAACAAATTGATTCACATGTGATATGTCTTCAACTTCATTACATTTCAACAGTAACCTTATTTCTTTTTTCTCAGACATGGGAGCTATGGAAAGAAGGAAGAACCATTGATCTCATAGACCCAATGATGCCTCTTGACTCCTCTTCCCAACCACATGTCCTGAAATGCATCGAAATCGGTCTCTTGTGCGTGCAAGACAGCGCAGTGGACAGACCAAACATGTCGGACGTGATCTCCATGCTCACCACAAACCAGAATCTGCCATTTCCGAGCCCCAAGCAGATAGCATTTCCATCAACCCAACCGAGGTCGATGGAGGCAATGAAGTCATCGTCGTCATCATCATTGTCCAGAGAGAAAGAACAAATTTGTTCAGGCGGTGTGACGATTTCAGAGCTCCAAGGTAGGTGAAAGATGGGAACTTGAGGAACACTTGAACATAGAACACAGCAAAAGTGCAAATACTTAATTGAATGTAACACTGTTGTAATTTTAACGGATCTGAACAGAATAATTCGCTGATGCGCTATATGCGTACGCTCGCATGATCTCTTATTTTTTTAAATACCAAAAATGCTCGTATATTAGAGCGTGCAACGGTTTTGTTGTCGTGTATTACTGGAGATCAGGTCTACAAATCTATTTTTAGTGTATGATGACATGTTTTAAAATTTTGAAGTTAGAATAAAGGTGAATGAGTTATTTTATTTTAAAACTGATAAAGTGTAGATAATGTCATATAGGGCTGACAAAAGTTTTCTAATCTGCCAGAGACTTGTTATCTACGCCTCATTTTCATCTATACTTCATACCCGACATGGACCCAATATCCCGATCTGACGGGGTAAGGGACGGGAACACTAAATACGCCCCTGTTGTCATCCCTACTACTGCACCAGAACGATAACGTAAACTATGCATACAATTCGCCCGAAATAGAATGCAATGTGACACCAAAAGTGGTAATTTCGTTGAATAATAGTTTATTGCACGTCTACAACCATTGCTTCCTCGTACGTTGAAGAAGTAATAACCAATGAAGCAGATGCATATAACATTATGTATTGTCTTCTCAGAAAACGCCAAAGAATGGATTTGTTATTGCAGACTTGAGTTGAGTCCCAGCTGAGTAGAGTACAGTCATGTCAACTTTGTCTCTAGGGAGATAGAGGAACTCACTGTCTTCACTTGTTTCAAAACCACAAAGCTCCAGAAAGTCAACCCCTCCTCTCACACTCCCAACTCTCTCCTGTTCAACCAAAAAAAATTATGAGAACAATTGTTACATTTACTTGCATGGCTTCAAACATATATGTGTACCATAATTTGTGTAAATTTTACTCTTTATTATCGGCGAGAAATTAAATAGCAATACTGTATGCATGGAGATTGGAAGCAACGACATGAACATTTGTGGTTATGTTATTGCAGGCACTGTTATAAAAAATGTTAGGCGCTAGTCGGCCGGAGAGGGTCTTTTAGCCTTTTAGGGACTAATTGGGGATTCATCAAAACATAAGTGGGATTAACGGATTAATCGGAAATTATAGAGGATTAATGGGAGACTGATCGGACAAAGGGTTTTTTACAATATTGATTGCATGTTTACATCACCTATACTGACTCTTTATATCATTTGTACTGTTTTTAGTTTGCATTCTAGGAGAGGTTTTCACATGAACCCTCCCTGCTATATATATACCGTAACGGGTTGTTGTGATAATGTGTAACTTTTATTAAATTGCGCTTTACAATTAAAATGTCAGCTATGTTAGTGTGTTTATCCATGAACTATATATTTAGCTTTTCCTCGTATTTTTTGTCTTCTACATGTGGGGGCTTATTTCAACAATTTGAGTACAGAATGCACATAAATTGTCCGAGGTGGATCGCCTTACCTGGAACAGTGGGTTACCGAGGCGAATCCTCCTGAATTTTTCCACGTCAGGGTTTCTCACAATGTTGCCAACGTAAACCAGAAGAGTCTGGAAGGCCCTTCTGACCCTGGCATCGTCATCCTAAAGAAGAAGATTGAGAAACAATGATATTGCAGAATGTCATACAGGTCATGTGGCTATAACGAGTAAGATTTTCTTTCACTTTGTTACAGATTGAGTTGAACTAACTTTTATTTGTTTTAGTATTGAGTGAAAATGTGAAGTTATTTTATCACCTTGTGGTTGCGCTTGAGAGACCTTAGACATTCTCTCATCTGCTCCGCTGTTGTAGTTGTAGACTTGTATGTCCCCGAGATCTCCACCTAAAACAACAGCAGAAAATAATATGATGTTATGTTTTGCAATGAGAAACCGATAGATCTTAAGATGTAACGACAGTATATCCGTATGTACCCTTTTTTCCTGCTCGGCGTGTTTATTAGATTTTACTGCTGGAGGGCCTTCCATTGGCAATCCAAGCATCCGTCTTCTTTCAGCCTGTAAACACATACATACAATCTTTTGAAACCATGCAACAGCATGAAGAAGGCATTCAGAATCAGACTCATCAGAATTGATAATCTGAATCAATGATCGCTTATTAACACAAATATGATTTGAACTAATGACCGCGGTTTACCACAAATATGATTTGAAGTTTGAGGTGTATGCTACGTAGTTGTTAAATTGATAATATGTTCCTATAGGCTATAGACTGTCATTGTAATCAAATTTACGCTTCACACAATCAGTAAGCTTGATAAAGTTGACAAAGTGTTAACATTCTAAAGTGCCAAATGCGCTGTTTACTTCTGCAACAGTAAAAAAGTTCTTTCACTTGCCAACGGAAGTAAAATAAACATTCAGATTTTTAAGAGGTAGCGTTTGGCTGAATACCTTATCTGCCTCAAGTTTCCGAATAATTTTATCTCTCGCTTGTTTCTGCTCCTCTCTGTCCGTTTTCTGTGAGGCTATATTTCTAGAGGAACACAGAAAATCCTCCAATTAAAATCATGATATATTATCCACTAAGAAGATAGGGATAAACAGATCTAAAACAACAAATATATAAAATAGTGAATTGGTACAAACCGCTTTCTTTCATTTTCTTCTGCGATTCTCTTTACTTCAAGAAGTTCTTTACCCGCTCGAATCCTCTGCTGCAACACATTTGATTCAAAATGTGAAGGAAAAAAAAACCAAACACAAGTATACTATTATACGACCTAAAAGATTGTTACCAGTGCAGGGAAGATGAATAGATATACTACAGAGACCTTAAAAGAGAATGATACCTTTTCCCTTCCTCTTTCCATCTTCAATTCAGTTTCTTCCCTCTTTTTGCGAGCTCGGTCCCTAGAAATGAGTGGCACAACAAACAAAAAATTCTCTATCAACAGGAACATTGCGAAGTAATGTGTGGATCTGAATTAGCAAAAGTTTCGTTAAGAAGAGTGTCAGAAGCATACCTTAGTTCCTGTGACTTCCTCCTCATTTCTTCTGTAATATCAAATGGTTTCGGAGACTCGATATCAATATCCATTGTCTCCTGAGTGCAAATGGACAGGATGAGAATTTTCGAAAATGAAAAAAATAGCAGATACTAACAACACAATCAATCATCTGATGATGACGATAGACTTTAAATCGAAACTAAAATGAATAATTCACATATCGAGCACGTAGCACGTTTTACTCCCCAGTTATATTTATTTGTGGCGTGATGAGAAATATTCAAATGAACAACTATACAAAAATGTAATCGACAAAGTAACATTATTAAACTTCATACCGGAGAAATCTGCTCCATCTCGGAAGCATTCTCATGATCAATGATCCAATTTACAGCAGCCCCGAGGCTAGCATTACCTGCATAAACAAAAATTGATTACAGAACTGAAAGTATACAACAACTAATAGTAATATTGGGCAATCACTTTTTTTGCTCAACAACACCAAGAAAAACATCCTACAAATGTCAAGCTCCTTTGAGGCTCGTTGCTTGTGTCATAAGTGGGAGCACACGTATAATACCACTAAAATGAAAAGCATCACCTTCTAAGAACTATATACCAAAAATATCCTTAGAAACTTGAAAAACAAAAATAAATAGAAGTATCGTCATTTGGCCTGCTATGAGAAATGTTCATTTATGTATAATATCAAATCATGCAATTTTGATTTTTTCCCCCAGAGGGTATGACCCATGTGGGATATCATAGAAGTAATAACGCAAACAATGCCGCCAGAAGCCAAGAATCGAACAATACATACATATATACATATTTAAATGAGCATGGATCGGCAAACCAACCAGAACAATGAAGTGCTTGAATTGCTTGGTCCAGTGGAAATCCCATGGCCTCAAGTTCCCCAAGTAACTTCTCGTTCACAATAGGTGCAGCCATTCCTAGTGCGCACAGAACATATAAACAATGTGAGGATCGAAACTTAAGAAACATTGTCTATATCTTAGCAAATCCACCGACAAATCTATATCCAAAAACACAAACAACAGCTCAATAAATGCTTTCTGCTCCAAACAAACTAATTATTCACTGCTCCAAATTTGACCATGCACAACCCAAATTGAAAAAACTCAAAAATCAACCAAATCAACCATTCACACTCAAATCAAATAACCAAACTAACATTCTGACAAAATACACACCCTATGAACCCTAAAATCACCATAAATGCATCACGAAGTTGCAAAAAAGGTGTACCGATCTCGAATCGACTGAAACTGAAATTGGGGAAAATGGAATGCGAAATGGCGTATAAAAGGAGAAGAGGTACCAAAACTTCGAGACCAACTCTACGATCTTCAGAGAAACCCTAGAATCGAAGCATAGTGGAGATTGGATCGGCAATTCCATGGAAGATTCTTCTCCTCCGATTCTCGGGAAAGCAAACCCTAGACTCCCTTAGCTTGATTCTCTTCTCCTTCGCGATTCTCTTTCTCTGATTCTTATATTTATACCTTTCCCTTATCTCGCGCCATCATCGACTGTGATTTATTTAACAAGTTATTAATTAGTTTAACCGTTGCATTTACAATGGCTTTAAGTACTTAAACGAGCTGTTGTAACTTAATTCGTTAAATATTTAGTTTAAACTTACTACTGCAATCGAATTTTAATACAAGA
>JAYMTQ010002082.1:0-12089 GCA_036897385.1 Geranium incanum
TATATATTGTGTTAATTAAAGTATAAAATTATAATTTGTTGTTTAACTATTAACTTAATATTTTAGTTGAGTTGTTATTGTCATATTCTAACTTTTGGCACTTTTATAGAGCATATTTGCACTCGATAATGTTAAATTATCGGACTTTTAATTTGTGACAAAGTAGTGTCTATGTTCAATGTATAAAGATCTTGATAAGGCGTTCAATGTATATTGTGGATGTTCTTCAACATATTTATTAATGGTCTTTTGTACTTGGTAAAATGGAGTGATATAAACATTTAAATTGAGGCTACTCTTGTATATATAAGATGTTTTCTACTCATTTATAACACATACTATATTTTGTAAGAAAAGTCTCTTGAGCAAACTCTCTCTTGCCTCGTTGTTCTCTTGGCGGATCTTGCTTGTATGAACGTGTTTTGCATGAGTTAGGTTGATCTTAGCAATTCCTTGAGCGAATTTGACGAAGAAAAGTGCGGATTCATTAATTAAAAAATGTGGTTATGTCACAATTGGTATAGAGTTATGCTTTGCAACCGCTTTGTAGGCACACAGAGGTCGAGAATGACAAACAAGATTGATAATGATGTTTAGAAGACTTTTTTTGGCAACAAGAAGAATAGGCATGCATCTTGTTGGGGAGATCCAGGTCTTACCTAAGAAGAACATCTAAGAAAAGCCCTTACACACATTAGAGCTCACTTTGACCTAAAAGACTAGCATTGTTAGTTTAGAATACAATGTGTATGTAAATCATCCTTATACTTTGTAATCTTCCGTTGTGGGACTTTAAACTCAAATGTATATCTAGCATATCCCAGTCTCAAAATATTATTACTTTATTGAAATCACAAGTAAATCGTGTGGAGGAAATCGTGAAGAATGATGGTGATCGCATAGAGGAGTTGAAGACAAATGCTTTGAAACTCGTTGTGTAATAAAAGGATCATAGGGAAAAGGATTTGAACGCTCTAACGAGTTCATCAATTCAATGATGGAAGATGTGAGAAATGTGATGGGTCTCTTGCTGCTTTGCAAAAATAAGTAGCTAACATGAAGGTTGAACTAAACTTGTGCAAAGTTATGTTAGCTGAAATAGGTGGTGGTCATGTTCATTGAGGTCCTCAAGCCAAAAACCTAGAAAGTTAGCCGAGTTGTGAAGTGCGTAAAAAACTTTGTTCACAACATGGAGAGCTAGTTCGAAGCAATATATATTTAATATTATCGGTTACGTGTCGAGCAGAGATTTCTTGCCTCATCCCATCTTTGACTAAAGATGGTAATTTGTTAAGTTTTTTTAGTTAATGTCGGTAAATTAAAAATTACAAATAGTCGAAAGTTGTAATTTGCAAGTTTTTTTAGTTTATAGTGGTAAATTAAAAATTATGAATTGTTGTAAGTGTTGATTTGCAACGTTATAAAATTAATGAAGATAAATTGCAAATTAATGATAATATTTTACAATTTTCTCTAATACTTAAATGTTTGTAAATTTGTAAGTACTTTTAAGTTTTCCATAAAAATATAGGATGAAGACCAACCAGCAAACCCTACTTCACAAATATCTAGCAACTTGCAAAACCCAATATTTTATGTCTCCAATACAAAGAAATAATAATTGTAAAACTCACAATTTTTGTACTATCTGCCCATTTACACCACTTGTTAGCTGTACCAATTGGAATATTCTAAGCACCAGCCAGACCCATTTCTGTAACTTCACTTCACTCCCCTACTGTTTAGTTTAGTTTAGTGGTGCTTGTCTCTGTACTCATTTTTCAATCCTCTCTAACCCCATTTCTTTTGACTATTTTACTACATTATTTATCTCGAAAACATCGTGCGACGTGTAGTGCAATGGTGAGTGATGTGTATGTGCCAAGATTTTGGTACTGCTCTATATTTTATAGAAACTATCCACTTTAGTTTATTAAAAATTTAAATTGAAAGCTACGTCTTCTTAAAATTTTAAAATGATTTATTTATAGTTATTTGATTTTTCGTATAAATTGCGTTTAAATCATGGCTACCAAAACACATTATAGTATAATTTACTACAATTGAAACCTTAAATAGATTTTAAACTTGTAGAGTTTGGTTACTTAACACTTCAAGAAAATATTTATAAAAAAAACTGTGTAAAAGTAAGATTTGTATAAGATGTAGCTAAAAAAGTTTATTCGAGCATCCTAAATTAAGTTATTATCAAAATATTAGTAAACATGATAGACTAATGTACCAATAACATTGTAAATTAGAATATTGAAAACCAATCACACATAAATTATTTACTCTATGATGAGATAAAATGTTCGTTTGATTTTTAGAGCACCTCTAATAAATTTTAGATTACATTATTTTTACTTAACTCATTTGAATATTTAAATTAAAAGATAATTTTATTTTATTACAGTTAAGTTGAAGCATTTTTTACATGACTAATATTTTTATATGATAGGTTAGCTGAATTTTTTTTTCTTCAGATAACTACATTTCTTTTTATTTTAAGTTAACACCATTAATAATAAACACAAAATCACTAAAACATCTTTATATATTATTCAAATTTTTGAACATGTGCCATCAAACTCTTTTTTTTCTTTCTCTTTCTCTGCTTCTTTCTTTTTTGCTTGTCCACCAGAATTTCAATGACAAACACCACAGCCTTTTAGTTATAAATTATGGGAAAAATAGCATATGCAATTCAATTGCTCATTAATTTTTAATACCGTATGGATATGAGATGAAGAGATAGGAACAAGTGAATGGTCGATTCTTGGAGGTGGGTTTTAATTTGTGAATGGTCAAATCGAGGCTTGAAGTTTAGTGTGTCTTCTGGGTTTGTGTTTTTGACGGGGAGAAGAAGAGCTAATCAGCGAAATCCCATATTAAAAAGCCTAAATATGTTTGTGGGTCGGTCTTGCTTGTCGTCGTCGACTGCCACCTCGTCCCCTAGTTTGCTCCTCTACACATGGTGGCGATCTAATATTGGGTCGGTGACTGTGACTTCCAGTTCCAAGACGGGAGATTCATATCTAAAACGAGATAACTGGCCGGAGGACGCGTGCGACGCACCCGTGAACGCGTAACAGTAGTTGAAAACGGGCCAATTAGGATCCTGGCTGATTATGACTAGGTTTTCATAATCAGATTGGATCCTCGTTGACACGGTTTCTCCCTTCGTTACACCTCTCCCCAATAAAATTAAATATCAATCCAAAAGTTCATGTTATGAGAATACATATCATACTTAAGAAAATACATGACATAATAATAGAAACGCATGCGAGGCGTGCCCGCTTGCATTGCCATGTGGCTCTTCCACGCTGGTTCTCACTATAATGCATATTTAGAAATAATTACACATCACTATCTCCAACTATTATTCTTCGTTAGAATCTTATCTCAAACTTTAAAACTTGATTTGCAGATACCTCAATTATTATTATTTTTTTATACTTAACTTAATAGTAGTTAAATACAACAAACTTGCCAGGTAAAATATTTAAAATGACCTCACCATCTGTTTTTTCGTGAGGCAATTCATTAGTGTATTTTAGTGGCAACGCTTTTAATTCGGATTTCAAAAGTGGTTAATGACACAATTATCCTTTATTGACGTGACACTTTTACTTGCAAGTCGTTTGCATTTGGATGATACCCATTAGTTGCATTTGTATATTTATAACTTGAAATTCATTAAGACATAATTGCTTGATGGGATCACCGAGGACACGGGAGCTTCTTTAAATTATAACCAAGACATTATATGAAGTTTTATTATATTGCAAACAGTTCATTTTATTCAGCTGAATTATTAGCTAAAAATATAATAAGTTTGTATTACGATTTTTGATTGAGTTTTCCTTATTATTATTGCATGTAACAAATAAATTCAATTTGGATAACATAATGCCACAAATAAAATGTTTTATTGGAACGATCTTATGTCACAAAGTTGGATAGTGAAGTGTATTTATACAAAGTTATCCTTATTTTATTTGGTGAAAGTTTATCATTTGATACCATCTTGAAATGACATTGGCACGTGTTTTGCATGCGCAAGCATTTATCTACTAGAGGATTATTGTGGGTTTAAGAGGGAACCAATTGTCAATGATTGATTATGCTTTTCAACCCGCAGTCTGCGTGATATCATCGTAAAAACAATTTTAAATACAGACCAACTTGAAAAGAAATATATAAACAAAAATATTTAATTTACCATTGACGAAATTTGAAGCTTTAACGACCAAAAAAGTACATCGTCATTTGTCTTGGGCTCCAGATAGTTTATGGGCCGAGCCTTCCCTGCCAAAATACAATTTCTGGGCCCAGAGTCGACTACCAAACAAAGCCCATATATTTTTGTTAAGTGCCAACGGTAAACTTTTTTGAGTTTTCACGCGACACCAGCAAGTTGTGCAGGTGATTTTTCTCTGCTTATCTGAACTATTTCCTTCTGTTGTGAAGTTTCTGTGTGTGCTTTTCGTGTATTTTAGTACCATTGATCTGAATTCGGAAACTCGGTTTAGGCATAATGGTGCATTGACTGACGAGATAATTGTGTCCAAAAAGGTGTTTAATTGAAGAACATGATTTGAGAATGGTAGTGCTGCAATATTTGGTATTTTTGTTCCCAATTTCTCTTATAGGAATGTTGGGTTTTAGGTTACCTGTTGAATTGTGATAAAATGTGTAATTTTAGGTTACATGTTGAATTGTGATTTATATGCTCTAGTGGAAGAGAGTTAGGGTTGAGGTATTCCAGATTGGGGATGATCACAATCTTGTTGGGTTTCTTCATATTTGGTTCTTCTGGGTTTGAATTGAGTCTTGAAATTCAGTTGAGCTGGTTGGTTGGTGGGAAAATGGTTGTGAGGTTTTGGACAAGTTCCCAGTCTCTATAGACCCATCGAATTTGCACCTCTTACATGTATTCCACACTACACTGCTATTTGGTGTGATTTCCATCAAAATAATCTCATTGAATTGTGCAATGATCAGCTATAGATTCTTAATCTGTAACGACACCTCACATGACCCGATCGCATTTTCCAGCTTTGTTAAGATGTTGATACTGAAACCCATTAGAACCTCAACATTTGTTGTTAGATTGCTCATGCCATTTGTTGTATTTCTTTTGGTTGTTTGTGTGATAGATACGCTGTATGCAATTACTATGTCTACCATGTCCATCAAGAAAGTGGTCCAAAAGTCTGAAAGCGAAAAATTAATGTTGCAAAAATGAAGCCTTGTGGTGGACTTGGATAATTTGCTGTTTCATGTAATTACACTGTGTACTTAGATACTGAGCAAGGCTCTGGTGGCCCAGTTTATTTTACTAATTTAGCTCTTTTGTCGTGTATCTCATTACATTTTCAACCTCATTAAAACCTGATTGGTGCCAGTGAACTGAGACTTCATGATTACATAAGGTGAACCTCAACGGCTGTTGAAATTTTGCATCAAGTGCATGGGTTCATAATCTAAATGGACCCTTATGTCTGTTGTTTTTGTCAAACAGTTGATGATCCTAGATATTTTCACGTCTCTTGTCGTGTACTGCTGTATAAACCCAAAGGCTATTGTAAGCCTGTATGGGTTCGATATGGATTTTATTTGTTTTTGATGCACTGACAAACAGACTCAATGCTTTACCAACTCTATATCGAAAACAAATACCATGCTCACTGGTTTTCTCTGGGTACCTAACTTTATCTTATCATATGTTGACACTCATTTCTGCCCATGATGATGATGAAGTTGTTGATATACTTTTCTCTGAAGCATATCTCTATAAGAGTTTAACAAAATTGCAGTTTTTGATGAATTCATCGAAGCATGAAAATCTGTACTGTAATTTACGTCCAAATATATTTTTCATTGTTATTGTTCAGTGAAAACTTGGAAGCCTAGGATCCACTTGAGGCTTGATACTCCTGAAGCTAAAGTTATGTGCAATGAGGCATGCAATTATTTTTTTTGGGAGATTCATATCAATGGCCGAGACTGAGTGATCTATAAATGTGAGTATTCAACTGTTGACTGATTATTTTTCACTGTTTTGTTATCTATATATCTATGATAAAAAAGACACTTACAAAATCACGAATAGAAATTAAATGACTGGGGCCAACTTCTGTTCCATGCTGGAGCATCAACCATAACACGCTTAACAACAAAAAATGTCTGTTGGCCAATTGCAGTCGTGTTGCCGAAGTGAAAGGGCAAATAGAAGACAGAGAAAATGTCATGGATACAACTCTTTCAGTTAAGTGACAAGGTGAAAGTTCCTAAAATCATTTATGCGAGTCTTTGTACGTTGCTCATTGTTGTTTCTATAACTTTGATGAGTGATGAACTTCCTCTCACCGTACAAAATATCCCCCAAACAAACCAGAAAAATAATTCCTTACTCCAAGATGAAGAATTTATTTCCTAAAGATAAAGAAGTAGCATCTAAAAAGCATAGATTTTCCATTTTCTCTAGACTTTATTGCAGCAGCTTTGTCGTGTTCAGCATTAAAATTCTGTAAAAACTGATGGCTTCAAGTGGGCATCGGTATGGTTCATGACCAAAAAGAACTATGCATCTACCTTTATTCTGTAAAATAAAGTAGTGTAATTTATCTCATAATTGTACAAAATGTTTTTCTCTTCATTCTTCAATATCCAAGGGGTTGATCAGTGATGCAGCCAGGTACCATGGCAAACACTTCCACATGCAAAAGATGTCTCCACCGAAGAAGTCCTAAACGGTGAGGTCTACTCGTGTTTCTTTTTCTTTGTGATATTGACGTGTCATCTGTAACAAGAGCTTCATGGGCCTCCTGAGTTATTCCAAGTGTATGATTACAGGGAATAGAACTGTTGCTGATTGAAAATCGGAACCACATTTACGTGCCTTTGATGAATAGAATCATATCTCACGGTACACCATCCTTTTGCTTATCTATTTTTATGCATTTTCCACTTCTTCTACTTTTTCATCATGTGCACCGAAATCGACACCTATAGCTCATGTCCCCTCTTTTTCTTTTCCATGTTTGCTCATTTTAGAAATTGGACAATAGTTTTTGGTTGGCTTGTAGTGTAGAATTCTCATCGCTTTGTAATTGACCAGACGACCTGCAAATTAGCTTGTTCACATATTTTTCATGACAAAGTATAATTATGATTTCCAAGATTTGGTTCCTTTGACTTTATGGATATGAACTGATGTTTACTTTCATAGCATCTTGACTTACAATTAAATTATTTAATACCGAGCCAACGTGTATCACCTGAGAAACAAGATGGCATGGTAATTTAATTATGTAAATAGATAGAGATTTGAAACAAGTCTCCCATTCTTGGCTCTCTTGACCTTTATGTTTAGTTTTTTTAGCAAGATGAGAATAAAGTCGTCAGTAATCAAAATATAAGTTTAGGTGTAATCCTCTAAATGTTTTGCTAAACACTAAACTGATGAAAAAGAAACAAAAACAGTCTTCTTTAAGATGGAAATTACAATATTACTTACTTCCCAGCATTATAATCTCTGGTAACAAAATCTTACGCCTGAAGGAGATCTGTCATTACTCAAATTGTTCTCTTATTGCATGCTTTCCGTATTTCATTTCACATCAAAGTCATGTCAGTGAATAAGATGCTGGAGCTCTAATTCCCACAGAAATTGGTAAATCTTCTATCTACTGCTGAGAACATGTGTTGAAATGAAATCTATCACTGAATTTTCTTTGCTTTTGCTTTTGCAACTGTAATTTGCCTCTTTCCAAATTCACTGGTAAGGAATTATGGTATTGATTTCATCTTCATATGTTTCAGATTTTTCTCCCAAACCATTATAGTTATGCAAACTTACATCTTGCATATAAGTACTTATAATTCATTATAATTTCAACAATTAGTACCAGAAATATTATAGGCCATGGAAACCATAGGCTACTTATCAGGCTAAAGAAGGATACAGATCGATACGAACTCTACCTTAACCGACTGTAAGTCTAATAGTTAAAATATACATACTAAACTAGATGACATGACAAACCCATTTAATGATTCTAGGCGAGCCTCTGAAATAATAACTCCATCATCTCAGGACAGGACCAAGTTCCAGAGGAACTTCTTCAACTCTGAAATGGAAATTCTCATGGTTTATGGTGCTGGGTGTAGATATAGTCTAGGTGAGCCTCAGAGATCACTCTTCTCTTGAAGCATTCTTCGTCCCCGTTGTCACAGTTCTCCGTCCCCATCAGCTCCTGGAAATTATCCCAAAACTACAAGGTTAGTGAACGGATAATTTTAAAATCTACATCAAAAGAATAGAAAAGAGAAGGGAAGGAGTTTACATCTACAGTTTCTCTGCCTTCCAGGCCTACTTGGTAATTCACCTTGTCTTGTCCTGCTTAAGCTTCAAATATTAGTTTGAGAAACCAGTAAATTAACAGTAGGAGTGGAGGAAGCAATTTCTTACCTTGCTTTGTTAGTAAAAGACGAGCTGAGAGTCTCGAGGAAGACACGAGGATGATAAACAAGAGAATAAGAGCTCTGGTTTGAGAGCTTAGCTTCATGTTGCCTGTTGGTAATATGTAAATGAGAGGGAGAGAGGGTTTTTAGTGTTTGAAGGAGTTGGAGGTTGGGGAGGTGAGTGAAGGTGGTGATGGATATAAATACATGCAAGAAAGACACTAGTGCTAGGTCTTAAGTCACATGAAGGTCCCAAATGAGGAAGCCACATTACCTAAGATTGTAGGGCCATCACTTCACTCCATCATCTAAATTATTAACTCTCTCCATGCTGTTGTGGAAACAGCACTGTGTCTTAGTGGTCCAACAAAGTCCAAAGGCACCAAAAATCAATGTAATAGTGGGTTGACAGTGTTCAACAAGTCAACCTTCTTTACATGCTCACAGCTGTTGTCCATAATATCATGCTCCTCTTTTCATGTCACCCTGACACGTGGCATCATTGTTTATGCTGCATAGTTAAACTATGAAATTGAAATGACTTGCCAAAAAGCATTGCATTCAAAAAAACAGTTTTAAACAACCTGTGCATGAGTGCCAAACAGCACCTATTTTCAGAGCCTCCCATATTTCTTTATACATCTTCAAAATGTTTCTCACTTAAAATCTGCATTACTTTGGATAAGAATTCGTGTATGTGACTGTTTTTCCACATTCGTCAGCTCCTTGAGTAACGCGGATGGGATATAGTTTTAATATCTGAAAATAGATTATGCTTCTCTTTTGGTGGATTTGAATCCAAGTATAGTTTAATCTTCTAATGGAAGGCCATTATTGGACTCGGACTCTGTCCAGACTAATAGTTAATTATTAAGTAATCGTTCTATTGATACTTGTGCTGGAATATTGAAATGTAGTGTCTGCTAGTCCCGAACATATCTAATTTAAAACCACGGGAAGGGTTTCGGGCCAAATGTGATTGTCTGATTCCTATATTCTTTATTGATTTGCTTTTTAGTAATTATGTCATTGTTTTGAATTGATTAAGAATTTAAGATGCTGGCATTATGCTCTCTCTCTCTGTTATAATATTCTCAGCACTTTGTTCTCAAAGCTGAAACAGATAGTGGTAGTGCTTCTATATTGCAGTCCACCATCTGCATGACTTGATAGTTGATAATGTTAGGGAGAAACCATTTGGCATAAATTTTGCTAATATTATATATGCAGGGACGTTCTGGTCTGATGACAACGCAGAGGTAGAATTTACTTCAATCATCCTAATTCTTCCACGCCATTCCACTCTGTTTATCGTTATCGCATTTACAGTATAGTAGTGTTGATTTTCTGGAAGTGGGGTTTCACACTTACACTTAATATATAGGGGAAGTGGCAAAAACGTGCTCTTACTTTGATTGTTGCAAAAATGTGCCGTGAACTTTACCTTTTCGTGCAAAATGTGTGTTTTCGCAAAAATGATGAAATTTCCGCTGAAATTAAGAATTGCGATTTTTTATTTCTTAATTTCAGGTACAATATCATCTTTTTTTGTGAAAATACACACATTTTACACAAAAAGCAAAGTTCATAACATATTTTGTCAAATGTGTCATAGTAGAGAACACATTTTTGCCATTTTCCCTATCTGGGGTATATTTTCAATGTTACATTACATGCACATAGCATTTGCTTTTTTATATGAATGATTGAGTCATGAGAATCCAAAGTATAGTGGTTGGAATATGTTGCGGTGGATTGTGTAGTGATTAAAGTGACTGGTGAAACAAGTTAAACATGATTAGTAGTAATATTAAACTTGCAAGAGGCATGAATCTCACCAACTGTGGTGTGCTTTGTTGGAGCACAGCCTGGGATTTTTGTTATGTAGAGGAAGATTCTTTCTGTGAAGTGTAGGGTTGACTGACATATAGTGTATCGGGCTTTTCAGGTAACATGGCCAACAAAACATGACAGAGAAGAGAATACAGCAGGCATGAATTTGTCTATTTGTGTGCTCAAAAGTAACTTAACCATAAATTATCAAAGGTTATGTATCTAATATAGGCGTTTCGTACACATGTTGAGATGGCCGAGTTGGTCTAAGGCGCCAGATTAAGGTTCTGGTCCGAAAGGGCGTGGGTTCAAATCCCACTCTCAACAAAACATTTTTTGTTTTTAGTTTGTTCTGGGCCTGTCATATCTTATACTGGCCCATGTTGGAAGAGATTTGTCGGACCTCAGGCTCTGCCTGGCCAATACTCACACTGGTTGGGCCTCAGGCTGTGTCACTCTTTTGGTCTGGGCCATTCTGTCTCGCCTCTACTTCTTAGTTTAGATTATTTTAGATCTAGAATCGGTTTTTAAATCGAGAACTGAGTAAAATCGTAATCATCAAATAATTTAGAAACATGGATAATGGTTCAATTTTCATTATCATAAACCACCAGTTATATTAGTAGAATCAAACTTGATCCAGACGAATTATAATTTTTAAACTCAAAATGCTAAATATTAATTGGGCTGTAATATTTAACTAATAATAATGTTCGATTTTCATTACTGTTTCTTATAATTATACAAGTTAAGTTTTGACCCATAAATTAGGGTTAAAGCAGCTGATTTGGATCGTCCTCTCACAGTTAGTTTTGGTTATGATTTTTAAAATTCAAGAATCATTTCACTAGATTTGAATGTAAATGGTTCGATTTAATTATTAAATCATGACCACTCCTAATTGAGATAGTTGGTAAATTACCGTTCATAAATTATAGGCTCCATTTGAACGGTCTAAGACATGATTATATACTTTTTTTAGAGAAAAAACACAACACATTATTAAATTATTGAGCAACTAATAGGACATTATACCAAATGGTGGGATAGACCATTCACCGTGATCCCAACTAGTGTTAGTTAAATCATGAGCCATGGAATTACAAGACTGACGAGCAAAATAAATGATAACGCAATGAAGTGTCTCTTGCAATCTCGTGGCCTCCACCTCGAATGGGTTGAGACCCCGCAACTCCGTTGCAAGAACCTCCCCGAAAACGACGAGCAAAATTAATGATAGCGCAACGAAGTGCCTCTTGTAAACTCGCGGCCTCCACTTCGAATGGGTTGAGACTCTCCGCAAAACCGTTACAAGAATTACCCCGAAAACACTTTGAGCAAACCACTAGTGCTACACCCCAAATAAACTTACGAATCAAATCCATCCCCTCCAATCCTCTTCCCATATCAAGGGTATCGTGCCATATGGTCCTCGAATGGTCCAATGGGACACCACACGGACGTATTTAAGCTTGAGAAAACCAAGACTCCTTAGTTCGATATGCTTAAATAAATCTATCTATCAACGCCAGAAAATTCCCGATCCCTCCTAGTACCGATCCATCATATATTGTATAAATACTAATTTACTGCATATTTTTTATCTAAAATAAATGAAGTAAGCTAAATTCTTAGCTTGAACCTTATTATTATTATTATTCAACAAATAAAATTCTGATCGTTTTGAAGTTGATTTGACATAGAAATCTCCTCTTTTTATATCGGTAAACAGATTTGTCATTTCTGGTTTCCATGTATGAAAGTAGTATTCCATACCAAAA
>JAYMTQ010002083.1:0-12088 GCA_036897385.1 Geranium incanum
CTCCCACCACCACCATCGTTCCTTCTTCCCTGTTGCTGAACCTGAGGTTGCGCTTGATTTTTGTTCACGTAAGAAGCTCCCATTTGCTTCAACGTCTGTGGAGAAGCAAAGGCCACAACACAAGCCCGCCCGTTGAACAAATACCCGTTCATTCCCTCTTTGCAAGCCGATGCAGCGACTTGGTCGAAGAATTCGACTTGACAGTAGCCTTTCGATTTCCCACTAGCCCTCTCGTCGAAGAACTTGATCTCCTTGACCCTCCCGTACTGAGACAAGACGTTTTCAAGTTCAGAATCGGTAGTCCACCAATGTAACTCCCCCACAAACAGCATGGTGCCACCGCCCTCAACAGGTGGCCGGATCTGATTTTCATTAACAATTGGACGGTTGACATTCATATTCATACCCATTTGATTAGCTGACATCTGCGGGACACCTTGAGGACCGCCAGTGGCCGAGTTCAGCGAAGACACAGGCTCGTTGGCAGGTTTTGCAGGCGTATTCGAAGGATCCACCCCCATTTGGGGAGGGACCGAGCTAGATCCCAAAAACCCCATATTTCTAGCTTGACCATCGTGAGCAACCTCCATGGCCCTCCCCTTTTGGGCAGCTGAAGGCCCGTCTGGGTAACAAACAGGCCCAACTTCCGGTCCCTTAGCAGCTACAAGCCCTACATTGGAATAATTCCCTCCGGCTGAAGCTCCGGGCACGTTTAAGTGCCCACCTCCACCTCCCACTCTTGGCTCGGGAACTTCTGTTTTCTGAGTTTGAAACCCTCCATTTCCAAAACTGGCCGGAGGAACCGATGCCTCAGACCGGTGCAACTGAAAGAAACCCTCACCAACATTGACATCATTATAGAGATCATCATACTCGTCATCCTCACCCATCAATTCCTCATCTGCAAGAGCAGGTATGGCCCCGCTGCCCTGATATTGCATTTTATGAGCCCTGCCATATTCGTCATCATCATAATCTATTTGCTCATCAGCCATCGGAATCGATCTATAACAAGATAAATATATAGATAGCCTGTTCGTCTGTCCACATTGCAAACCAAAACCAAGAAAACCCGAATCAAAGTTTTTTTCTCGCACTTCATATCCAAACCATAAAACCTGAACAATAAGTCAAAGTAAAGAACAAACAGATCTTCTATGGCCGCAGATGCAAAATCAAGTTATCAACATCGAAATGCTAAGCATCGAGCCTCAAAGAAACTAAACAACAAAGATCTGAGACCTATGAGGGACATGAACATCAATAAACAAATTCACCTAACCAAACACTAAGATTCACATCACAATATTGATATCCAAATCCATCATAACTCAATTATACTAAAAAATAGGCACAAACAGCATTACAATCCCCATTTCATGAAGCATCAAACCAAACAAGTGAATCCTGATCCACTTCATGAGATTAAAAAACAAAATAATCGAAACAACATGAATCTCGAAAACCCACTTCCAATAATCAAAGAAACAACCAAAATCAAAGACACCCACATCATCAAATCTCTATCAAAACCCAATTCCGCCATACCCACTTCAAAATTTGCAGATACAGATCAAAGAAACTACACACACCGACGAATCCGTAGCTCACAGATGCAAAAAAACATAGCAAAACGAGGAACAGAACAATCACTTATCGCGAGAAATGGAGATCGGAGAGAGGTTCTTACTCTGCTCCAGCTCGTCCCGAGCTCTCATCAACGAAGGGTCAGACAGAGACGCGAAGCCAGGCTCTTCCCTTTTTCCTTCTCTTGTGATCAAGTTCAGATTTTTATTCTTTTCTATATTCTATTTGGATTATGGTGTTTTCTGTAACTATTGTGATTAAGTGGTCGATTTCTATCTTGAGCTTATTAAGACATTTAATTACTATGATAATTTCCTCACTAATCTAATAATTAGCATTTCCTTCCAACTTTTTCATTTTTATCTCTTATATATTTTAATCAATGTCATTATCTTTCTTAGAAAGTAATATTTTAGGTTTTGATTAATTCATATTTTATGTCTGGATTTTGAACAAAATACATTTACTCGTCTTATTAAATATTCAGTTTATGCTCGTTATAATTAAATTTGAGTTCAATATTTAACTCGTTTAATAGTTAGGCCAAAGTAAAATCCACTCATCAGGACTCAATAATAGGGGAGGATGTCTTAGATCCGGAACCGGTCTTGAACTGAGAACCAAACTAGATTCATAATTGAAAAACCATAATTATGGTTAATGGTTCAGTTTTTGTTCTAAATTTGAGAGAGTCATTCAATTTCAGTTCAGTTTTGGTTCTCAAAACTCATAATCGTTAGATAACCAGTAAGAACCGAACCGATTTGTGCCGCCACATGTGATCTCTCGTATATTATTTATCTTTAATTTTTATTTTGTTTGCAAACTTTACATTTCGATTGAGTGATAATAATTAAATATTTTCGATTTTCATTAGTATTTTTATTATTGCAAATTTAATATTTTTGGTTATAGATCGAGTTCAATTTTGTTTAATCAAGCTCATAATTCGAGTATGAATTCAAGACCAAAAAACAATCAGTTCCAACAGAATAACACGGGAACTGAGCCATCCAAAACCGGACCCGAAACATATCATTTTTCACATAGTGATTCCGTGTTTGGTCCCAATATATTGAAAATCAAAGGGTTCAGTTCGAGTCGGTTTTGGTCTGATAATAGACTCCCAAGCCGACTCGTTTAATACATTATTTATTTATTTTATTCAATATAAATGAGACATATTTTAGTTCTTAACAAATACGTTAAATTTAACTTTGACGAGGCACTTGACGTCGGTCTCAAAAAGTGGAGTGTTGGCCTTGTTTGTCGGGGTTCTGAGGCAATCTTGTCGGCGATCTTAGCAGGAGTTTCACGGGGTCTCTCCTGCCAGCTGAGGAGAGAATGTCAATGTAGTTTATATAGAATGTCTTCCAGTTGTGTGGTAACTCATGTTAGACGTTCTTGTAACACGACTGCTCATATGCTAACCAAATTCGATTGAGATTCTGGTGGGGTTTTATCCTTCAAGATCTCTAAAATGCTATCCGGCCCGACGTCCACTAGTATTCTCTTTATAAAAGCTGGGTTTCAAAAAGAAATAGCTTGACTATGGTTTTATAAGTGAGCTTAATTATATAAGCTCGATCTTAAGCCGAACTCTATTTCCTTAAACCGAGCCTTAATGAAATCGGACTCAGTTTACCTCGTTTACATTCATACTCATTTTACTATTACTCAAAGGATTTAAATATGATTTCCAAACTCTAAGACTGACATTTACACCATCAAATCAAAAAGGAACTGAGTCTGATTTTGATCCGATAAAAGTAAATTCGAATGAGATAATAAAATCAACCATATGGAACAAGAAAATCAACTCCAAAGAAGAAAAAAAATCGATTCGACAAAGCTAAACACTAATTTTGCAGTTCAGCTCACATAATATGTATCTTAAACACAGCTTTTTTATCAAGAAATTTGCACCATCTTCACAATTGCTACGACTCAGAACGCGATGCGAAAGAATGAATACAAGAAACCCGATTTCATACAAATAAAGCCTCGAACATCTATTTTTTACATCACCCCGTGTTCATGAATGCACAACAATGCAATGCAGATTCGCGCATCAACGTAGAGGTGGAGGCGACGAGGAAAGCGCAGCAATCGAGCATTGGTGCTAAAACATCCCCTTAAAGACGGGATTTGTGCGGCATATGCTGGCTCCGTATTCCTCGTACTCGGCTTTTGTATGGCAGGCCTGTTAGGACAAGGATATCATTTCAGTTCTTGGGTAAACAACCTAAGAACAGCCTACAGCAACAAAAGCAGCTCCAAGGGACTATCTTTGACAATAGCTCACTGTTTAAGACATGCAGTTTGTGTTTGTATGGTCATTGAGTTTAGCTAAGTGTTCAGTCCTACGTTCGGAAAAATGTGGGTTCATTCACTAGTTTAAGTGATAAGTTTGGGACTCCATCTATCAGTTTGAGCTTTTAGGTGAGTCGGGATTTAACATGGTATAAGGGGTTGGTGTCGGATCTGAACGAACCCTCCCTGCCATTATGTTTCAGGCCAAAGGGGCCAATGGTTATAGGGATGGCAACTGGGCGGGTTAAGTGGTCACCGTCTCCTACCTGTTGTTAGATCGGGGATACTGAGGTTCCTGTCATGTTCGGAGTATTTTGCCTCTCTATATGAACAATGTTCTAAAAACACTAAAGAGTATTTTGCCTCTCTGAGATTACTCGGCTTGCACGAGAGGATGGGTTATAATATGTTTGGGCCTCCACCTATTAGCTTGACCTTAAAAAGGATCAGGACTTTTTAACACTAACCAATACTTTCATGACATCTTATATAGCATACACATCATCCCAGTTTCACCTTATGTTCATTAATAGGCATTGGGGTAGTCCCTATATTCTATATTCATTAATAGGCATCGGGGTAGTCCCTATATTCACAAGCATAAGGTACCCTAAAGGTTTACCACAAAGTCAATATTCTCATTATTCCCTTGTACAGACACTAAAAAGCATTTACATTTATACCTAACAAGCGAACGGAAAACTTGAAAACACAGGGAGAAAGTGAAGTTTGGGTTTAAAATTTGAGGTAATTATTAGAAATAAAACCCATCAAGAACATCACCATGGTTTCAGGCAGAGAGTAATACCTCGTAAAATTCAGGCGTTGATGCAAGCACCGAGCCTCCAAACCAAACTGCGTATCTCTGAATGGGATGACTGACCACATTAACTTCCACTGGTTGTGACTGGAAGAAGGGAAAAAAAGAGATATCAGCAATCATCGAATCACTAGAGTTTACAAAAGTGATAATCAAGAAAAATGATGAAATAATATGGAGAATGATTACTTTTAATCGCCCATCAAGTCGTGCATCAGTTGCAAGAGCCCTGGCATCCACAATCTTTTTCAGATCCCGCTGTAACCTTCTGTGGAAGTCCTTGAACATGGTTGACCCTCCGGACAAGACTATGTTCTGGACAAATTTAAGTGATTGAGTTATATCATAAAAAAAGGATGTAACTATGTGCAAAGCATGATGATATGAATGTGGCTTATGCTGTTCTCAAGCATTTTGAACCACTGCGTGGTCTAATTTCACAACAAAATTATCATCACTTGATTTCACAAAAAAAAAAGAAAAAATTATACATAAATTGGCAGATGTAATCAGGGGAGCAGTTTAAATAATTGTTAAAATATATAGATATATCTCATCTGAAAAGTGTAAATCACTTTCTGTTTGTTTTACCTTATACAGAGCCCTTCTCGTGTCGATTGGTGCAGACTGGATACACTTGTCTATAACGACTGGCAAGGGGGTCGTGAAGTCATTGTTGTAGATCTCGGGACTAAAGAAAACCTGTTCACAAGTCATACGGTACTATCAGAACTGTAAGATGGATCAACAGAAATGAGTAGAAGGCAAGCCACAACACCAATGGATTTAAAATAACAAATAAATACTTTTACCAATATGAACTAATTGGTATCATAAGAAATGCCAAACATATCATTCAACATACTAGATAAGCATCCTCAGATAAAAAAGTTACACAGAAAAAGATATAAAACAAACCTCAGGGCCAAGAAACCGTTCGTAGCCAACATCACAAGAGTACGGCGCCCCTGTCTTTGGTTTGATACCTTTCCATTGCTTAACATACTTGGACGGTTCTTTGTCATGCTTGTTGAACTCCTATCACCATTAGGGAACTGAGTATAAGGTCCAAAGTTCTAGATTCATACATATTGAGTTATCTTCTTGAGGGATACAAATTTTTAGAACTTGCTATATAAATTTTCAACTAGTACAATACATACACTATCCGAACAATAGTGTATGTAGTGGATGTGTTAAGGCGATGTGTTAGTGGATGTTACCTTCACAATATCCGAGCAAGTATAACAATACGTTTCCTTCACTTTTCGAGCTACTTCAAAGGAGTCTTCGGGTGGTACATTCTCTCCTCTTTCCTAAATGAAAAAAAATGTTAAAAATTAAAATACATCTATGTTGACTACACACAATCAACCATAATTAGCTATTATTGTCCTTTGCCTAGTGAAGTTGTCAGCCGTTCAAAAGCACATACATTATCTGACATTCCAGCTGATAACTTCTTTGTCATAAATAAATAAATAAAGTAAATGAAGAACGGATGATTAATACACGGCACACCCTACATGGGCAGTTCATGGCGGCATCATTCCTTCTGGAGAACTATAAGGGACTATCAAATAAGAGAATTTTCAAGAATATATTACTATTTCTAGGTATGGAAGTTATTCTATGCTATTCAATGTACTCCCACACGTGATATATTGGTTTAGACGTGTTCAGAGCAATAAACCACATAAATTCAACTTTCAGAACCTTGCATCAAAATAAATAAAGTAGGGTTGCTAGTTGTTAACAAAAAGGTAGAAGTTAGTTTTCCAATTAAATGAAACATGGAGTATATAGCAAACCAAAGGTGCCATGGAAATGGTATGGTGCGAGCCAATTGTCAAATTTTAGATATCAATGAAAGACAATTATGGCATAGCATTGAGGGGAAATGTGTAAAATACTGTTACTCGTTGTCTTTTATTAGAAATAATTACACAGCTCAATACTAATGCCCAGTTATGAACATTTACATAGTTTCTTTACCACCTAATTTACACTGCTCAATACTAATTACCATTCTTATTATGAATTTATCAATATTAGGATTAGGACATCAGACACGTCAATAAGTACAGACTAGACCAACCACATGCGATTATTACTCAAGTCAGCACATAAAGATGACATACCCGCATGAGCTGTTGGATGAAGAGAGTGACATCTTTCCCGGCGATCGGAAGCGACTTTATACTGCTCCCAATAACATAACCATCTGCAACCGGGACAACATGAGTAGCCCCATCTCCAACATCGATTACAACCCCTGTCATCTCACACTAAAGAGGCATAGATTAATGCAATGTAATGCAAGGATACCTTTTCTATGTTCTTTTTTTCAATATATAAGTATCTTGAGCTAAAATCCATTTACCCAACCATAAAAGGGGCAGCTATTATTGATGGAAACTAACTTAAACGTTTCATAACCATTGGTATAAAGAAGGTAATATTCATCATTTCAGGAGTGTAGGTTCACATCTAATAAAATATATACAAAACATCAAGTACATTAACACTTAAATATCGGCTATTATTTCCAAAAAAATAGCCTCCATCTATTTACGACTTAAGATGCAATTAATAAACTTTCTAATTTGAAGTCACCATTCCAATGTTTAATTGAGAAACTTGAAACCTCAACGATTAGTTGTCATTTACTAAGCCAATGTGATATTTCATCTGTCTCAAAAGTTACCAAATACCAAATTCAATGCTAAGAATTGCACCTCACAAATTTTCCTGATGCAGCTTATATAACTAACAAACAAATAACTTCGCAATCTACATACGTGATTATTCATTTTACGACTAACAGATTACAGCCTGTACTGCATATACAATCTTAACTCATATACAAGTTTTGAAAACTCAACACCAACCTTGGAAGTGGTGTATCCGGCTGCAAGGGCAAGCACAGGCTGCACAGCAATATAGAGCCCCGGTACATTGAACGTCTCAAACATGATTTCACCAGTATACTCGCGGCTCTCCGGAGGAGTAAGCGGGCTCTCGGTCAAAAGAAAGTAATGATCCTCGGGATCACACCGCAAATAGTTAAAGATACATTGCTGCCAGAACCGCTCCATTGCATCCCAATTCTCAACCTGACCTTGCTGTATCGGATAGCTAAGATTGTAAGTGCTACTAGACCGCGACCTCGACACGGCCTCATCTCCTATAAAGAAATCAAGATCGGCCATAACACCCGCGCTGTGCTGCGCTATCCAATTGCTCTTCGAATTACTTCTAGACTGGTTATTCAAAAACGACTCGTTCACTGCTACAACTGTGGGAACAATAAAACATGGCTCTACATTACCAGCAAACCCCATTTTAGTATACCTGAAAATCAAAACACCAAAAAATCTGAGAAAACCCAAAATTGCCCATTTCGTAAACAGCTACTTGGGAACCAAAAAAACAAAAATTGGGTAAGAACTAAGAAACCCAGTTGGGGCATTTCGTCGAACACCTTATCTGCATCCCCAAAACACAACAAAACCCAATGAAAATGGTGCCTCTGTGTGAGTGATAGAGATCATACCCTGTGCCGTTGTCGATGACCACGGCGGGGCGAGAGGCTGCGTCCATTGAAATCACGGAGAAGAAGAGAGCTAAGGTGGATCTTCAGTCGAGATCCGATGAACGATTCAGGACCGTTGATCATGATCGTGAAGGTCGAGCCGATGCTGATGGCGATGGAGACTTGGATCCGAAGCGACAGCGACGACTCAACGGTCCACAGCTCCGGCTCAAGCTCGATGTCTCCGACCCGCCCATTTCTCAGCTGAATCGGCAATCTCCGATCGATTTCTTCGCCATTAACGCCTCTCTCTCGATCGGCGACTGTGCCTTTTCTTGTGAATCAAACTACACAACACAAACAATCTCTCCCTCTCTCGCTTTCTCTGTCTCTCTCTCTCTCAAGCTTGAAGCTTTTTTGTCTGACGGCAAATACGTATGGAGGGTGGATTTGGACCGTTCGATTGATTTCTGGAAAATAATAAATAAATAAAACTAAATAATAATAATCAAAGCCCACATTACTGAAAATGGGCTAAACTGAAGTGCTGTAGGCCCAACCTTCCATTGGCCCGAACAACGTTACCGGACTCTGTTCACCCATCGCTTTCGGGTGGGCGGGTCCAGTGATCCCGTCTCCTATTATGTCGATCTAAAATATCAAGTCCCCATTGAGTTCACGGCGTTTTAAATTTCTTCAAGAACATAAACAAAGTGAATCCGAGATGAATTTAATAATTCAGATCGAGTTCCGTCATATACAAGATTTTTCACATTTCTAATTTTTGTTTTCTAGAAAATTACGCAAGTACAATTGACACATCCCTATCATTACTCGCATGAGGCAAAAACAAATTAGGGCATTTTCATCATTTTGTGTGAATTGTTTAGAGCCAGGTTTATAGTAAATAGTTACGTCATAGATTTTGGCTATTTTTTTTGTCTTGCCTCCGTCTTGATTAGGATATTGAGACTCGTCGATTTTAAAATATTTCCTCTATCATAAAGACAAAAGCAAGACAATTTTTGTGATCAGATTATATACCCCGAGTCACAATCAAATCCAAAATCATTTGATAGACATGATTGATATATACACCTTATTAGATATGATTTACACATAACTACTATTTGCCATTTTAAAATCACCTAAGTTATATTTTTGCTGCGGGATACTCAAGTTTATTACATACATACAAAAATGTTCGTCTTTTATTTGATTTTTCCAAGAATTTGACATTAAAACTGTAACATACAAGTTCACCGCTATGTTTATGATCTTATAACTTAAAAGGACAGATGTCCCATGACCATAAAATAATCTCGAGATAGCTTATGGGCACGAGATTAGATGTGCATTCGTTAATTTGGCCGTAAATTTGATCGTTAGAGCTTCAATAACTATTATTTGAAGAAATTAAATAAGAGACAAATATTTTTCTTTTCATGTAATTTGCAATAAAAAAATATAAGTTATGTCCTTATTTTATAATTATCCTCCAAACTCAAATAATTAAATATTCGAATTTATATGCATTTTCTACATATCCGAAACGGGAACAAAAGTTTTGGCGCAAAGCTGAGAGAGAAATTGGCGGCCATAGATCGAAGGTTTCGAGTCGCCTTTGCAATCTGAGAGCAAATTGAAAGTGGGTTTTAGCTAAAATTTCAAAACCATTCAGTTTCTGGGAAAAAAATCGAGTCTTGGCTGTTCAGATATGAACATTGGGTTCTGCTCGGCGAAGCTGCTCAAGTTTCCTCTAGCCACAACCACTTCTCAGGTCTCTCTCTCAAACTCAATTCTCGATCCTCGCTTTAGCTTATTGTAGATGATTTGTTTCATTTTTGCTGTTGATTTCTGTTAAGAATGTGAAGTTATAGGTTTTTTTTGTTGTAGATTGATGAGTTCGGTTGATAAGTTTCTCTGAGTTAAACCCACATAAGAGTAGATTTATGCTCCAAATGTTGATTATATGGAGGTTGGTTCATGAATCAGATACACTTTTTTTGCAATTGGGTACAAATTTGTGTTCTGGGTTTGGAATTAGGACACAGTTTTGTGAGATGTTGGTGAATAGATGATAAACTGGCCTTTACTTTGGGTCCAAATCAGTATTCTAATAAAAATGCTAGGGGCTAGTCGGGCGAATTGGATATCTGTGGATTAATCGAGACTAATCGGGGATTTTTGGAACACTAGATCAAAATTTTAGGGTATGATATGAAAGTGTTCCCTGTTAGCAATTTCTGTTTCTCTCTCACAAAAGCTTCTGTTGTAGCCATCTTTATGTTTATGTTTCATGGTTTATTATTAAAAAGTTTGATTTTAGGTTTTGGGGTCTTAATAACACCTCTTGATATGTCTCATTTAAGGGTAGGAAAATCATATATATGGTGTTTTTGTATTGGTGATGGCTTTACTTTGGATCAAAATGTCAGTTTATGCTATGTAAGTGTTCTCTATTAGCAATTTTGGTTTCGCTTGCTGGTAAGCTTCTATTATGTCGTATTCAGTTTATGTTTCATGGATCGTTATTGGAATTTTGGATTCTAGGTTTTTGGGGGTCTTGATAACTTATTTACATGCCTCGTTTAAGCGGATGAAAATCGTATATTGTTTGCCTTGATTTACAGAACATTTGCAATCTTCAATTGAAAGGTGAAGAGTTTGTTTCAAAATTGCTTGACAGAAGATGGGCTTTACTCGACCCCGAGGCTAAAATTCACCAGATAGTGTTCTCTGCTGCACGTGTGCAGCGTGAAGGTGGATCACTTGGTAAAGCAAAGTTCGTAAAGCGAGTTTGTCCATCAATGGGCGATGGCACGATAGAGGAGAAGAATCATGATCCGTCCTTTTATGTTGTGAGGGATGATTTGTTGCATCCGTTGGTAAATGGTAATAAAGCGAGAAAACTAGACGCCCTACTTCCTCTCGTTGAAGATTACTCAGTCACCGATGTGGTGAGATACCAATCTTTCCCTAGACAGTGTTTTCTTAAATTTCATCAACTTGACAAGTTGTTGGTTTTGACATTTTGCCAGTATGTTTTGTGTTCGGTTTGAACTCGTTCTTAAATTTCGGCATTTTCTAAAAATGCATACATTTTGCACGAAAAACAAAGTTCACAGCACCCTTTTGCCATTAACGAAGTGCACAACACACTTTTACAAAAGTGTTATAGTATAGAACACCTTTTTGCCGTTTTCCCTAAATGAAAACGTGAACTGCCCTAGTACTGTCCCTTTTATGAGTGGATTTTTAGATTGAATAATATTCAACCGGAACTTTCTTCAGGTTACATGCGGAGGGTGTCAAAGTGCACATGCAACAGCTGTTGGTAGGTATACTTGGGAGAATATTCGAAACTCTTTTCTGCTTTAGTAGTATTAGACATTGTTTTGCCTTGCTTCTAACCATTAATCGCACGATATGCAGCTGTTTCATGCGCGGAGAGAGGGCTGAGGTCACATTTGCTCCTACGAGGGGAGCAGCCAAAAATTCTAACAGGCTATAATCTGATTTCAAAAATGTATGGAAATGTAACTTATGTTCCAAGATCTGAATATGCAAACAGGGAGGAAATGCTCAAGAGGCACGCTGATTTGGTTGCAGGAAGCGATGGATCAGTTGTATGGTTCAGCGATATTCTTGACGATGCATTCCCAAATCAAGCTGTAGACGCTTTACAATTTGCGCAAACGAGAGGATCAAGAAAGGTTGTGATCGTAAATGAAGGTGCCGGGGATGCTATAGCATTACTAGGTAACTGGATCGTCTTATCTTCACGGTTTTCCATTTTAACTAGCAGCCCTATGCCTCTTTTTTCCTCTTCC
>JAYMTQ010002084.1:0-12087 GCA_036897385.1 Geranium incanum
TTTGAATACCTAATGATAATAAAAAACAAATTTAATATCAATTAGAATTTTGTTAGATTACAATTCTTTTCCTAAACTAATTTCAATACACGTAATCATATATCATTATTTAGGATCTGATTCATTAAATGTAACAAGGGTTTAGAGTGTAACCGGGGGGAACCGGTTCCGAGGAGGGTCTTGAATTGATTCTAAAAACCTAGGAGAGAAGAGTGAACGTAAACCCTTAGGAGGGAGTGTACCGAGGGGGGAAACCGAGTTGACAAGGGCTCGACCTGATTATGACAACCTAATATATATTCATTTCAATGTTATATAAATCATTTAATTTTCGAAATGCACATCAATCTGGTCAAATGAAATTGGGTAAGTAAAAACGCAACAAATTTAAAAATTTCCAAAAAAAATGAAACAAATTTCAGAAAGAAAAAACTTCGTGCAAAGACAACAATACCTTTGTGCACCGGTCAAAAAACCAAAATAAAATCAAAGTTAAACAAATTTATGGTGCTCAGGCACTATTTAAATCTTTACCAAAGATGTTCTATCGTGTAGTTTAAAATTTGTTTGTAAGTTTGTATTCGAAACTTGGATTAAAAGATGGATAACCCCTGCATTTGTTTTTCCACTAGGAGCAGGAGAGAACACCTAGTGGGCCTTTGTCCTTTCATGTTGGCAATTGTGTTGGGCTTTGTCATATATTTTTTGGCCCAACACGATCATGTTCTGACTTTTGTCACTGAGAGAGGTTGGTAGATGATGACACCCTTTTCCTTTGCCCTTATCCAATATCACTTAATACTTTTTCTGAAATATGTCACAATATGATATTTTGATCCAAAAAAGAAATTCCAGACTATCTAAAGTACGACTTTTGATTCCTAAATATACATTTTATTTAATTCTAGATACTATAATTAGTAAAATTAATGCTTCCCGAAAAAACAATTGGTAAAATTAACTCATTATCGAAACGTTAGCATCACATCAACATCAATAGCAGACCAACTTATTATTGTTAAACAAATGAAGATTGAACAAATATGAATACTAAACCTGAATAAGAAATGTTTTGATATGAATTAAAGCAATTTTAGTTACACTTTCTTCAACATAATCCAGTGGACAAAGTCGACTATATTGTCATAATTTGCTAAGATCATGAGAGTGGACTGGCTGCTTAGCATAGACTGTTAGTTCGTTAGTACATTGGATCAGCCCACGTTAATCCTTTTTAATATACTAATATTTGGATTAAACAACACACCACTAGACTAAAAAGAAATGCAAGAGGAATTGTAGTGGAACAAGGAACAGAGTTTGATGATCCATAGATGTGTTGGGGACTATCAAAGACAGAGCAGCACCGCTAACAAAAAGAAAACAAATGTTGTGTCCATAAAAAAGCCAAACCGAATTGAGAAGAGTGAAACCGAAGCATGACAGGAGAGAGGAAGATAGGTGTGGCGGTGGACTTCTCAAAGGGAAGCAAGAATGCTCTGAAATGGGCGATCGAGAATCTGGTGACACAAGGGGACACCCTCTTTGTCCTCCATGTCAAGCCCTCTCAGGGCAACGAGTCTCGTACCCTTCTCTGGTCTTCCACTGGTTCACGTCTGTTTCATCCTTAAAATCTTCAAACCAAATCTTGCTTTCTTTGGTATTGGTTTCTGATTGATTTCGTTAGTGTATGCTGTGCAGCTCTGATTCCACTGGTGGAGTTCCGCGACCATGATGTCATGGAGAACTACGAGGTTGAGGTTGATCCTGAGGTTCTCAACTTGCTTGACACTGCTGCCACACACAAACAGGTTCCTTATATATTATCACCTACGATGATTTGGGTTTGATTGATTTGATCCGATTCTGATGATTAGAGGTTTAATAGGTGAGGGTGATGGCCAAGGTGATGTGGGGTGATGCCAGAGATAAGCTGTGTGAAGCTGCTGAAGATATGAAGCTTGATTGTTTGGTCATGGGAAGCAGAGGACTTGGAACCATCCAAAGGTAAAAACATTCCTTCCTCTCTTCTCATTTCTCAACACTCCCATTTTTCAGTTAATTTGATGAATTGATGAAATGCAGGATTCTGCTGGGGAGCGTGACCAACCATGTTTTGATCAACGCAACTTGCCCTGTAACAATCGTCAAGGATCACTGATTCTCATATCAACTATCTCTTGTTGTTTGAAATAATCTGTACCAGGTACAATGTAATATTATCAACAATGACATCCAAGTTGAATCGAACTGTATTCCTTATTCAATGTTTACTTACAGACACACGATTAGATCAAAGCATAACTCCAGTAAGAAAGCAGGACATGAAATTGCAGTAAAATATAGTTACCAACAAAACCCAACAAACCATTAAGATGTACCCAAATCATGCTGTCGCTCTGCAACTTTGTAAATATCTCTTCACGGACTGTGTCAAGCGAGGCTTCTTTCATATTTTTCGTGGTATTAATAGAGTAAACAACAGAGTTGTTGCAGTATAGTGGTAAGTATTCCCGCCTGTCACCCCGGTTTGATCCCCGGCAACAGCGTCATTTTTCATTTTCACCCCTTTTTTCCTCTGATCCTCAAGTGGAGTTTCTTCCCTTTGCTTACCGGGGAAGACAAGTTAGGTGCGATTCCGAATTTGAAACGTCCACGCCACACATTTTTAACAAAGATAAAATCAGAAATTGATGTGTTTTTGGGCATCTCCACCGCGGGGATGTCGATGTCGGAGCGCACCACGAACATCCACATAATGGCTCTTGACGGCATCGTGAACGTGAACTCACTCTTCACTCTGGCCCTCTTCCTCGGCGTTGCCTGGTCCCCCGACGCCTACTTCATCGGCGGCGACGCCACCTGCGCCGTTGACGCCTCCGTGGCCGAGAGCCTCATCGCCTTCCACGTCTACTCCTTCAGCTCCTTCCTCTTCTCCAGCCTCATCGCCCTCGCCGTCAAGCAGCTCGTCAGGATCTTCGGCCCAGATCTGCTCCCCCACGCCCACTCGGCCCACGTTAACCTCGCCAGGTTTCGTGCAGCAATACTCGCCTCCGCTTTCGGGTCGGTTCTCGGCTGCGGGTTTCTCACTCTTGCTCTGGTCGATCTGGTTCAGATCAAATTGGGGGTTTTGGCTTGTCATGACCTCCACGCTTGGGCTGCAATTCTTCCTCTCCTCATTTTGGTACCATCTGCTCTTGTCATCTACGTCTCTCTTGTGCTCTACGCCTTCACTCGCTAGCCTTCCATTGATTTTCATGTTTATTTCAACTTTTCAAGGTATTTGATGAATAATTCAGTATGATATTTAATTGCTTCATCTTGGAACTGGGAATGGAGGAAAAGTTATTAGCAGTATAAATGAGAGTTGCAGCACAAACTGGATTCTCAAGCTAATGCAAGTAGACGATGCACAAAGATAACATGTGGTCTTTGTCATCAAGTCAAAAAGAAAAGTAAACGCTTCACATGCTAGAACCATGACTCTCAAACTACAAGCTGAAGTGCTTAACCTGTCTGATAAGCAACATCATAACTCTCCCAAATTCAATAATCCATTCCTGTCCTTCCAAAGTACAAATTGACCCATTTATCTTATAACGTGATGATACATAATGAAGTTTATAAAGATCTATCACCCTATAATATGGAAGCACACGAATCTTCCGACAATTTATGGTTGTTCCATTACTACATTTTCTAATGTTCCCACTAATGCAAATCAAACGGGGAACAGAAAATGCGTCTGCCCAAGCAATGATAAGTTGTAGTAAGTATCCTTGAAATAGTTAATTTGCAGGTTGAGTTCATATTAAACAAGTAACATATCTAATTGCTTAATCTTGGAATGTGTATTGGATGAAATTTTAATTGGGTGGTCAACGTATGGTGTTGAGTTGTAAGTTAGCAAGATCCATGTGATAGTGCCTTGAAAACTGATAGATCCAGAATCGGTGGAGATTCTTGAAATAAAATGCCATCCTTTTATTTTAATGGAGTTCATTGTGTTTTTTGATGCTCCCATTTCCATGGCAAGGAACCAATATAGCGTCATTAGCTTTCGCTGCATCATCTTTGTCCTCTTTGCTTTATCACTCCTCTATTGGCTTCCCTTCTCTGATCCGTCCTGCTTTCAGATTGTGCCAATCCACAACCCACCCATCGACCTCCTTTCTTTCCCTTCTGCCTGGAATCATCTCTCTTTCGACCCCGCGCCGCCTCTGAAACTCCTCAAGATTGCTCTCTTCGTCAAGAAATGGCCAGACAGATCTCACGCCGGAGGTCTTGAGCGCCATGCCTTGACACTCCATCTCCGTCTTGCCAAGAGAGGACACCAGCTTCACATCTTCACCGCTTCTCCCCCAAACTCCTCTTTCCCAACCTATGGACTGCCCAATCTTTATTTCCACCTTTCCAAACCAATGCCTTCTGGTTATCTTAGCCAAACCTTAGTCTGGAAGCAGTTTCTTGTTCAAAACTCGACGGTCAAGCCATTCGATGTCATCCACACCGAGAGCGTAAGCCTCTTGCATACTTTTTCCAGGAATCTGAGTAATTTAGCTGTTAGCTGGCATGGAATTGCCTACGAAACCATTCACTCCGATATAGTCCAGGAACTATTGCGCACCAACGAAGAGCCTCAAGCAGACGCTTTGACTGAGAAACTCGTCAAGGTTGTTAGGGAGGTGAAGTTTTTCCCCAGCTATGCACATCACGTGGCCACCAGCGATCACGTTGGAGACATTCTCCGGAGAATTTACATGATCCCGACTGAAAGAGTCCATGTGATTCTCAATGGCGTGGCCGAGGAGGTGTTCAGGCCTGATGGTGCCAAGGGGATGGAGTTTAAGCGCAAGTTTGGCATTCCAGACTCGAAAACGTTGGTTTTGGGGATGGCGGGGAGGCTGGTGAAGGATAAGGGGCACCCGCTGATGTTTGAAGCTCTGAAGCAGATGTTGGAGGAGAATGACGCGTTCCGGAAGAATGTGGTCGTTCTGGTTGCTGGAGACGGTCCATGGGGAGGTAGATACAGAGATCTTGGAGGCAGCGTGATCGTGTTGGGGCCGCTGGAACAGACTCAGCTGGCCGGGTTCTATAATGCAATAGACGTATTTGTAAACCCGACTCTGAGGGCGCAAGGGCTGGATCACACCCTGCTGGAAGCAATGCTTTGTGGGAAGCCGTTGATGGCTACAAGGTTCGCCAGCATTACAGGATCAGTGATTCTAGGCACAGAAATGGGATATACATTCTCGCCGACCGTGGATTCACTGAAGGAGGCCCTCTACAGAGTGTGGACCGACGCCGCAGGAGGAACGTTGGAGAAGAAAGGGCAGATAGCCAAGAAGAGAGGTATGGATTTATTCACTGCCACCAAAATGGTTGCTGCATATGAGACCCTATTCCTCTGCATATCCAACCACAACTACTGTCATTTCCAACCTTAAATAGCTTCATTTGTGTATCATAGTTTGGTAACCACTGGAAAATATATCATCTATTCTGATCAGCAAGAAATAACTGTCCTTATTTCTTAGTTGGTTTCATTGGCCTACAAACTTTGATCCATTTTTAAGGCTATCAGTATCATTCATTCAACAAGAGAGCATAACACAAATTAATTAACAGCCTTTTACCATTACAAGCTAGGAAAACCATGGAATCAGTATCTCGATATTTATAACAAGTTTCACCCAAAAGAGAAAGCGCAAACATGTGCTCCACACTCAACCAAACTATAAAGTAAAACAAAACAACACAATTCAAACGCTATTGTTAGCTAATACAATGTTTCCACATAAGCTACTTGTCTTTACTGCATCATCTTCGTCTTTCATACTTTGTAACCGTGACTTTGGGAAAATAGTTTGAAGTCGCGGCCCTTGTGAAAGACTAAGCTAGTAGTAAAGCGAACCTGCAGAGAAAACAAAGCTAGAATAATTTTAGCAACTAGCTAGCTCCTTCGTTGAGATCGAGATGGTAAATAAATCTGACATGATTGATTACCTTGCCACCAATTGCCTCTGGAAGCACTTTGTGAATTGTTTCCATTTCCATCTCCTTCCCCGTCTTTCTTAAACTAGAGAATTCATGTGACGATAAATTATAAAGCAGTTGTGTAGATAGATAGTGTTAAAATGATGATGAATGAATTGGAAGTGAGGCTCACCTGCGGATACGAAGAAGCGGGGGCTTGATTGCTTGAGGACTGAGAATAGACATCTTGGCCGCCGTAGTACAGAGATGAACTTAGATGACATGGTTCCACTCTCTCCTTCTTCTTCTTCTTCTTCTCATTCCTTGCTGGATAGTTTCAACAAACAACGTAAGTCTCAAGTAAAGAACCAGTTAAATTCACAACTGACCAAGGATTATGCTCCTATGATTGCATAAGGCTTAAAATGTGTCACATCTTTCTTGCTTAGTAATGGAGAAAAAAGCTAAACTGTTAAAAAGACATTGACCAAAACATGGAAGATATGATGAAACCTTGTTTGGGGTTCCAAGGTTCATTTGTGGGTGGCCTCGTGACGTCGGAGGTGGAAGGAGGTGGGAACATGGTGGCAAAGATTCCGGTGGAGGAGGACGGTGGCGACTCCTTGGCGCCGAAAAGGTCGGTGAATGATTGATTCTTGCCTTCCATTACAAACGAACAAACAAGTGTTTGTATTTAGTTTTGTGGGTGAGTGAGAATGATGTGGAACAATCCAAACATGAATTGAATTTATAGAACTAGGGAGCCTGCATTTGCACGTGAGATGAGGATCTTGTCTTTAAAATAAAGGAAAAAGAAGATGTTGAGAATTTTTATCCATCTAGGACTCGCATCTTATTCTGTATGTCTCTGCGTATTTTTAGCAAGGATCAGGGTGGATAAGTGTCATGTGGACCCCACTCATTGGGTCCTGTTTATAGGGACGCCATTAAATGTGACCTTCTCTCTCTTCCTCACCACAAGAGTCGCAATTCTTCATGTCATCCCCTTCCTCTTGCAATTTCACCTTTTTCTTCTTCCCACCCAATCATCACTCTTCCCCTGATTTTCTTTGGATATATGTAAAATCAAGGAAAAAATTACGAACTGGCCTTCTCTTAAACTATTTTTACTGCAAAAACTTTCTATTAGCCTGTATTTTTTGCTATGTTAATATAAATCTATTGAAAAATACGGAAATTTCAAAATATGGTCAAAATCCTCAAATTAACATTTTTCGCTTGTGCAAAATCTCTCTATACACTATTTCACGTTGAGTAGGTATGATTGAGTTGACCAAACTTTCGACCGATTTCTAATTATCATTAATTTTGGTAGTTTAGTTAAACTGATATCTTGAGGACAACTCGAAGAGAACTCCGTGATTTCAAACATTACAAAAACCTCGTTAATGGTTCACATCAGTAATAGACACAACAAGACACAAGAACATGAGAGATCTCTGTAAAATTCCATTAGTTCATAGAGAGGTTCTGCAAAAATAATGTAGTACATAGAGACTCTTTGCAAAATCGCAATAGTATAAGGAGAGTTTTTGTAACTGTGTACACTAAGTGGTGAGGGGTAGTTTTGGAATTTTACTATATTTTGTGTTTTTTCGTTCTTTTAACGGAAGTTAGCAGAGAGTTTGTACGATAAAATAGCGTACTATCTGCAAAATTAGAACAATATAAGAAGAGTTTTTACGATATTTCTTAATAATAAATCAAAAAATAAGTGTGAAAATTAAAGGAAAAATATATAATTGTTTTGATCCACTATTAATGCCTGACTTATTTGTATCTTAGACCAACTCCATAATGGGATGCACTCGGGTACAAATGGGTGCTCATATACAAATATATGAATAAATCACATTCATTAGATATTCATTAATGGTTCAAATTCTTCTATGATTTGATGAATTAAAAAAATATTGTGGTCATTTTGTTTGATTCGAATAATCAATAATATGCATTAAAATAGGATATTGGGTAATAAATATCCACGTATCTATGAATTTGAATTTGTGATAAATATTCAGAAAATTCTTACCAAAAATGAAGGAGAAGAGTCCAAATTCAAACTCTGATACTTAATTAAATGACGAAGTGCAACACTTAATTAAATTCAAACTGATACAAATGGAAACACGGAATATGTAAACTAAAGGAATAGAATAACATAAATGTATTCATGGAAGTAAGTACAAATTATTTCATGGTTCCATTTCATCATTCTATTTCACGATTCTAATGATTCGATGATTTCATTTCACGATTCTAATGATTCCATGATTCTATTTTCTACAAAATCACATAATTCCATGTTTTCATTATGTAGGGATGAAAACATGGAACATGATATGAAATGGAAAAAAGGAATTGTGTAGATATGGAAGTAAGAAATTGTGCGCATATGAGATGGAAACCTAGAAATATGTTGCAAATGGGCAATTCAAACACAATAAACTTGGGATTCTAGCATATGAGCAATTCAAACATTGAATCTGGGATTCTGAAATCGGGTAAGAATGCACATAGAACACGTAGTAACTAAGTTGACCAACAGAGGAGATATTAAGCCTTCAACGAACCCATAATTGAATAGAAAACATATGAACTGGAGTCGGAGACGTATAGAATGGTTGAACCAACTATATTAGCAATTACGTACTGAATCAAGATTTACTTTGCTATATAAATTTTTTTTTTAAAATATGATTTCTAGGTATCGGACATTGTTGACAAACTGCAATACAACAAGGACCCATATCTATGTATATGATCTGAACCTAAAAACAGATCGGGAACAAAACATTTGTAACCTAACAAAGTTCAGTGAAAAATCGTAACTCAAACATCGAAAGTCAATCGACACATGCAGATCAACAAAAAAGACAAAGGGAAAAACAATCATCCCATCTAACCTTTCTTTCTAGTACTCGGCAAGTTGAGGATCCTCTGCGACTTTCGTTTTGTTGGGGCCATTGGTGAAGATCGACAGAAGAAAAACCAAACCGAATCGTTGAAGCCGGCTTGAATGTTTGAATATGGGTAAGGTTTGAAGATTCTCTGAAAAAATGAAAGAATACATTGTTTTTCAAACCACCGAATCCGGTATTGAGCGCGATTCAAATTCCCAAGCAATGTAGAATATACTGAATTACCCCCAGGTTGATAGATTAGAGAAATCAAAGGACTTAACACAACAAATATTTACGGCGCGTGCCACTACTAATTAGCATTGATCTGCACCGTATACAGTTCAATCCAATGGTCTGTACGTATTCGTAGATTTGTATCTGACATTAGTATTTGTAGCCGAATTGATCCCTAGACTTTCAATTATCTTCTTACCAAATTTCAATGTGCAAAATTCAAGGAGAACAAAAAATGATTAAAAATATCGCATTCAAAAAAATGCTAAGACCACAAATAATTTAAGAAAAATGGTATAAAATTTCAGATAATTATACAGTTTTTGCATTGAACCACGATGAAGAAAAAGTACTAAAGCATCCCGATTAACAATATTGTTTTGCACAACTACGATAACCAAAATGTGGTGATAATCATCACAATTAACTTATTTTTTGAAATATGATATTAACATTGTTAAAGGTGATGTTAAGAGTTGAAACTAACTCTATATAATAAATATTTTCAAATTTAAAAAATTAATTTTAAATGTCATGTGGAGTTATCATAACATTACCACTTCTTCTCCACTTCATTGAACTAGATCAGGATCCACTAGCAAACTCAAATCCAAAACATAGAAGCTCATCATACTTTCTGTCACGCTATTGGGGTGAACTCCCACTTTTATGAGTGTCACACATGTTTCATCATCGACGACACTGAGGAAGCCCCGTCTCTCGCCCTCATATTACACGCCAACAACCTTATTAAGTGTGTCTTTATCGTCATTCTTATCGTCACCTTCTGTTTATCTGTCTTTCTCGACAATCATGTTGATGAATACCTTGACCTTCTTCACATCGTCACCAACGAGCCTATTTACAATCTCATTTTGGAGCAATGCGTGATCATCTATATTTGTGAAAATTTGAAATTGGTTAGTGTCGTACACTAACCCAATTTTACATTGTCATTTTGTTGATCTTGGCATAGAGGAATTCCAAACTTTTGCTAGATGGTTTGTTTCGATCTCTTTGCCTCCGCCTCTTTGGAAGTCTAGGTTAAAAAACAAGAAGTGAAAACGGAGTAAGATAGACAAATTGAAGAAGTTATTGAGATAGATCTGTCATCTGAGTAACAAAGGGGAGAGAAAGCGGTGAGTCTTGTGAGTGACAATTCATATATGAACTCATATATGAGTTGATGCGAGAGAGCCAAGTGGTTGAATGGTCATCCATCTTTGGAGACGAAGGGATAGGATGACAATTACTTTGCACTGATTGGATCACTATCGAGCAGTCTGGTTAACTATGGTTTTAAGAAACCATAAAAAAACCGAACCATCGATTTTGAGAAACGAAAATCGAAACTGTCCTGGTTTGTCTCGATTTCTATTCTGACCGGTCTGGTTCTGTACGGTTCCGGTCGATTTTTTGGTTCCAGTGTAATTTGGAGCACCCATACTTATTCTCATCTATTTTGCCTCCCTTTTATAGGAGAACAGTTATGATTTCTCCTCCATGTGTGCTACTGAACACATGGGCTCTAGGCCTTCACTTATTGGATAAAGGCCCAACACTTCATTCAGGGAAAAAATCTTCTTTATGGGTTTTTTATTACGACTGAGATAATTCAACATATCTAAAAACGGAAGAGCAAACTTGCAATCCTTAAACCAGATTTCGAAAAGGCATGAAATAAGGTTGACTGGTTCTATTTTGGCGTTGTGTCATGGAACAAAGAGAATCTGAGGTACAATGGAAACTTTGGGTTAGTTGTTGTCTTAAAGTTATCATTTCAGTTCTCGCTAATGGCTCGCCCATAGTGCAATTCCATATTTTATAATGAGTTAGAAAATGATGTTTGTTATCTCCTTTCTTGTTCCTTGTAGGAGCTGAAGGCATGTAGCAGTTTATTTTAAGAGGCATTTCTTTGGGAGAATTCCCAGGCTAATTTCATCTTTATTGACAATATCTGATTTCTAGTTCCCGGCTGATACTATATTGTTCCTTAGTGTGAATGAGGTACATTTAGCGAACTTGAAGAAATGTTTGTAGGCATTTTTCTAGATTTCGATATTCATATTGATTTTGATCAATCTAAACTCATTGTGTTTAACACTGATCCCAAATTGGACTCCAGTTTGGCCGTGAGCTTCAAATGCGGGGTCGAATCTCTACTGATCGACTATCTTGGTTTTCGCCTTGGATCTAATCCTAGGCTTGCATCGGTTTAGGACCCTGTTTTACCTCGATTCAGAAAGAGACATATGTTTGTCAATCTAAGATACTCTCTTCTCAAGGTGGATCACCTTGAAAAAATCGACATTGTCTAGTCAACCTATTTTTTATATGCCCCTTGTCAGACCCATGTGAAAAACCTAGGCCAACTAGAATGCTACCGGTGGAACTTTCTTTGGACTTCATCAACATCAGGCATGGGTATTCCACACAAAAAATGATGAAACTAATTTCACAAAAAAAGAGGAGTTCGATTCAGTTATAAGTGAGACTTGAGTTAAAAAAAAAATTGAAGTAACGATATAGTAATATTAATTTGTAAATAATTATATAAAAATACAAAAATACCCTTTTAAAGGCGTTGAATGATAAATAAATAGACGATTAATTTGTAATTGCAAAATGTGTCATTGGACAAGTCATCATAAACCTCATGTTTTCAATTTGTTATTTAATAGCTCATATTCGTTTCTCACTTACACCACAAAGGGAGGTTTTTACATTATTCAACCTATAGAAGTTTTAAAATTATTGTATCATCAATGAGTTCAAGATTATTCCTTATGTAAAAAGTGGTTTAATATTGGCAATCGACTTCCACCTTAAGAGAGCTTTAATAGGGATTGAGAGATAGATGCGGATAAATACCATATTACAAGGAGACTCAACCTGAAATATTATACTCAAATTCAAGTGTTTAAACGGTTTATCAAAACAGTATTGATGCTTA
>JAYMTQ010002085.1:0-12086 GCA_036897385.1 Geranium incanum
TTAGTAAATTGATTTCAGCTTCACTCTTTTGGTTTTGATTGTTTAATCTATCATTTTAAACTATGTATAGGGTTCTAGACGGATTCCCCTTGTAACGTTATGGCTAGGGTTTTTGGTTCTTCAGATTCATCTGACTATTTTATGGATTCAATTTTCTGTTTACTTGGGGTGAGTATTTTGTTTCTTCAACCCAAACCTAAATGGGATGCTTATATTTTGCTTTTCCGTCGGAGGAATGAAAGAAACCGGTGAGGTCACCATGGAAGGAAGGAGAGAAGCTGGTGAGTTTGTTATGAGAAAAAATGGATATCGGAAAAGATGTAGAAGAGGAGAAGGTTGAGTGACACGAAATTGAAAATTTAGAAGCAAAGGATGGGAAATATAGTCTTTTTGCAGTGAATTCAAATCTAACGGAACCCTAACAGAGTGAGCTCTGTGAAACGCAATGGAAGTTGAGTGGCTAGAATAAAGTATACTTTAGTACACCTATTTAATATTATGACGTAGTTCAGTGCACTTTTATGAGATTACCCTAATTCATTTTATCGAATGTCAAACCATAAAAACAAACACATTGCATATATAAAATCATCCATTACACACAAGATGTTCACAGTTAAAGACAATGCCTCTCTGAGGACAACTAAATACACAGCAATTTAAGCACAAAATTAGAAAATGCACACAAAATTAGCAAATCCTAATTCCTCCTTAATCATGCAGGTATCGAGCATTAAGAGGAAGACTGTGGACAATTGCGACTGAGGCTAGAGCTCGTCGGGGAGTAATCAAGGCGAGCGAAAGGACCAACACAAGTTGGGCCAACCGGTAAAAAGCTCACTTAACCCATGTGAGGTTTTGAGTTCGAATTTTGGTACATGCTAGTAGTGTATAATGTATTTAATTATCACCGATAAAAAAACGCGAGTGAAAGGGTTGAGAGGAGCGAAGATGGTTTTCATCGGAGCGGCACGTGGAAATGTCAGGGAGAGGTCAGAATCGGGAAGAAGGAGACGACGAGTTTGACGACACACTTGCTGGCCTCGGCCTTGGTCCGTGGAAGATGGTCCTTTGTTTTGGATAAGGCATGACACAACCGTATTTGTGTTTATAATTTTTGTCCAAAAATGTAAAATAAAATTTTCATAGATACAATAATTCTTTTATTTAATTAATTAACTGAACTCCAACAAGAAGAAACTAAATCAACTTGTCAAATAAATGGATGCCAAAAAAGAGAGAAATTAGAGGAAAGAATGGCATTAATTTGAAATTTTAAAGATAAAATAACATTTTAGCCTTTTTACAATGACACTTAAAGCTATTGAACTCTGTGAGATAAAATGAAAGTTGAAGAAATACGGAAAGTTAACTTCAGTGCACCTATTTAATATTAGATTTTAGTTTAAGTACTTTTGCGAGATTGCCCATTTCATTTATTATTTATATAAATCAATTATTTTCTAACAGTAATAAAGTTTGATTAATCATTGAACAAATTAAATCCTATCATCATATACACATCTTATTGTGTCAATTTTCAAGCATAAGTTTGGAGTTTTTAATTAGGGAAAATGATAAAATGGTTATTTATCTTTTGCAAATTGGCAATATATACTTTGCTCATATGTGGTCACATAAATAACATCAACTATAATCATGGATGCATATCATGTAATTAACATTCAATCCTTATGCATTACGAGCCAAGAACAATACTTAATAAACATTTCTCAAAACTGAAATCCATGAGAATCAAAATGGCTATTATGATGACAAGAATTTGCCTGGAAATAATGGTTTGGTCATAATTCACAACGAAATTGACACTCTTCAAGAAACTAAACCAATTCATATCAGACAACGAATGCAAAGCTTGATAAACAATCACTGATCACTTCAAGATGCTGAAAATGCCACAACCATAGAATGGTAGCAGAAGAGAAGATCAGACAAAATTCAAAATAAAAAAAAACAATAAGGCCTTACAGGTCACTGGTCACTTGTACTCAGAAGTCAGAAAGCATGGGACCTCAATTTACCCCTGAATTCAAACTGAACATCAACGCGGGGATATTTTCTCATCACTCGAAATATAGATGTGGTGAATTCAGCAAGAACCGGGGAATCTTCATAGATTCTGGCCTCCAAAATAGTCCCATAGATAACCAAATTCTTCAACCTGGGGCATCGTTGTAACAGTACGTCTATCCAGTTTAAGAAGAGTTTGCTCATTACAGTCCACTCGACCTCCAAAATAGTCAAATTTTGCAATTGCCACGAGCCCTGCATTCCATAATGAAGTCTTTCATCTGTTAACCTACATCTTAGCGTTAGTTCAGTTAGCTGAGGAAAGCAAACTGAAATGGTCTCCAAATTCACAACTTCATCCTCATCGCCGAACACAAAATCCTGATCCTTCAATGTGGCACTGCGGAGCTCCATAGTTGCATGTGCATCTGAATTACCAAAATTCAGGTCGGACAAAGACAAAACCTCGAGTTTTGGGCACATGCTGATCAAAAGGCTCAAATCCGGTAATGAAATGCAGACAGTGTTTAGTAACAGTGATTTCAAGGCAGGAAATTTCATATAAACCGGGCCAACGCCATTTATAGAGTTAAAAGACAAAAACAACTCTTCCAAAATTTTCCTGTTACATAATTCAAGAATATTGATGCTCGGTGAAGTCCCAACATCAATATAAAAATTTCGTAGAGTATCCCAAGTATGCAAGATGCAGGCAATTACTGCGGCAGCAGAGAACACACAATCCAAATCCGTTAAGATTGACATACTCTGGAGTCCTTTGGTCGCAATACATTTTTAGTGATAATGAGCTCATATTCAAGTGCAGGGAGCAGAGGCAACAAATCAAAGTTAAAGCAAAGAAAATGGAGGTGATTGTGTCTTGCTTCGCGCCACTTCTTGCAAGTGGCAGAGGCAGCAATAATATCTTGAGCTGAGTCGAGGCGAGACAGTATGTCTCCAATAATCTGAACAGGGAAGTGATCCATCTCAAAGAACCCTACAAATTTGGGGATTGTATCAATTATCCAGTAGCACAACGATTAGAAAACCCCAATAACAAATTTAGCATCAGAGGAGACACCGACCAAATTCAAAAACATTGATGGGTGAAAGAAACATGAAATCTAGCATCTGGGTAGTCTCAAGAGCAGAAGCAAATGCGTTGTATGGAAAACCACAAAGACGTGAAATGTGACTTACGTCGGCAGGTCATGATGATTTAAGAAGAGACAATGCTGGATTTGGACTTCCAGAAGGCGAGACTGAGAGGAAATATGAGTTTTCTTCGTCTTTGTTCAGCTGCAAGTTTTGACCTTTGCTATCCTCTGTCACACCGTCCCGGCTCAAAACCCTGATATAATCAAGAGGTCACCACAAATTTAAATACTGTGCCGTTTTGGTTGTGACTAAACGTATTTTATTTGAGAGAGAATGAGAGATTTATTATCCTAACTATTATTTTTCTTTTCTTAATACATTACCTTCCATTTTTCTCATTTCATTAGTATCGTTAAAATCATATAAAAATATAAATTATCTTCTAGTTTTCGGGATGTACTACTTGACAGATGATCTTTTAAATACAAATATAAAAATATTTTACATTTGTTGGATGTAAATAATAAATTGTTCAGATTCTCCACTAATTACATGAATTAATTAAATCAATATTAAATCAAAAGGGCAACATCGTCATTCCATTCACCCATCACAATCATAAATCGCTTTAATTCCCATTTCATTCACCAAACTAAAATTCACAACTGTCTTCTTCGAAGAAAGAAAATCCTCCGCGCTGCGCCGCCGCTCCGCTCCTCCGCCATGCGTCTCTCCTCGCCGCGCCGCTCCACCGTTCATGGCCTCCACTCCGCCACCTCCCCGCATTGAAGCTTCTTATATCGAAGTCCATGACCTTCGTTCCATCGCCTCCCCAGATCGAAACTCCATAGATCGAAGTCCATGGCCTCCGCCGCCTTCCCAAATCGAACCTCCACATATCGAAGTCCATGGCCTCCACTTTGCCGCTTCCCCGGATCGAAGCTCCACATATCGAAGTCCATGCCCTCCGCTCCGCTCTGCGGCCCATGGCTTTCGCTTCGCCGCCTCCCCCGATCGAAACTCCACAAATCGAAACTCCATAAATTGAAGGTTTGTGTAATATTTACATTGTTCCATTAGAGGGTCATTAGGTTCCATTATTCCATACAAGATATTTGTATTCTCATTTTGTTCCAATACCCAGTTTGATTGGTATCAAATTTCTGAATCTGTTGTCAACTGAAAATGGTGGCAGCTCCTTTTGAATTGTAGTTTCCATTCGTCATTTTGTACATATGATACAATTAAATCAAAGTGAATTTCAATACTGGAATCAATATGTGTTGTTAAAATGGAACAATGACATTTAAAAACATGTATGTGGCACATTGGAACCATATTACAATTCACATGGAACAATGGAAAAATAATCATTCACATGAAATAATAAATAACTTCACACTACAAATGGAGCAATGAGATCACTAATAATCTTTATGGAATAATGGAATCATATGCAATTGCTAATGGAACAATGGAACACCTATATTCTTCATGGGCGAATGGAGTAATATGACACTGCCAATGAAAACATAGAAATATTGCACAATCTTTCAACGTCTAAAAATGAAAATAAGCAATGCCAAAAAGTCTTTCATAATCGTGAAAGGAAAGATTTCATAATTATGAAAGTAATAAATAATTAGTTTTATTAGTGTTAACTACAAATTAAATGAGATATTTAAAAAAAAAGTTGTACAAAAATACGGATTTACCCTCTCATTAGTGTTAAATGACACAAAGAAAATGTCAATTATGAATAATTACAACTAATGTCATTTGATGAGTCAACACATATCTACACCATCAATTTTTTCATACTATAAATTATTCTTATATTTGTACCTCAAATAACCATTTGTGGCCGAATACGCATCACCATTATGACACACTTTATCATTCATAATTTTCACTTTGCTGTGCTGGTCGTAAGATGTTAATTTTAATTTTAAAAAGCTAAAATATTCTTAATTTTTTGAGCAAATATGTCAAATTACTATATCTAAATATAGTCAGATTTTACATAACTATTTTTAACAATATTTTTGGTTTTTATGGTATCATAACTATTTTTTTTTCATTTTATTACACTCGGCCAAAATTTAGAATATTCTGTTAATATTTTTTAAAATGATAAAATTACCGTTCATCAATTGACCAATGATCCCAACTTCGAAATTAAAATTAACAAGCATAATGGTCTTTTCAAAAAATAAAATTGGAAAAGCCTGAGATGTCGCGTGAATCAACAAGGACCATCTCCACGGTGCAGGCGACAGGTAAGGCTATGCCTTTCTCTTGGGCTGGCACCTGGTTCCGGCCGCGGCGGCGAGTAAGTATAAGGCCTTTTACTTGAAGATGAAAGGGGATTATCATCGCTACTTGGTCGAGTTCAAGGTTGAGGACACCATGATCTCCTACAAAGCGGCTCATGTACTCATTCACTTTTGTTGCTTGAATCTGATTGCAACTTCTAATTGGAAAATTTTGTATGTACAAATTGATACTTGCATTCACATGAATTCATTTCATTCTTTGGAACTTTGAATTGGAATTTTTGTAGATTCAGATTGATACTTGCATTAAATTGAATTTGATTCATGATTTGGAATTTGAAATTGATCATAAGTGGCCTTTCTACCAAAAAAAAAATCATTTCTTATGGAGTCTTTTTACCGATGACTTTGAGTGGCGTCTGGTTGATACGACAATGAGAGTGCTTTCCCACCAGAACTGGATCGGGAGTCTAGCATGTGACAATATTCTCTCTGTCACATTATTCTGCTTACACAAGTTCTCTTTGAAATTCCATAACATTACATGAACTTTAGTGTTCTATTGACACAAGTTCAGTTCTTGAAACTCCATAACATTATAGGAACTTTAGTGTTCCATTGTACACACAAAGTTAGTTATTGATACTTCATTTAAGCATTGAAGATGGAAATTGATATCAAGGGTCAGAGAGTTGATTGAAGAACTGGGAATGAAGGTAAGAAGATTATGATATAATGCATAGGAATTGAATGGATCAATAAAATAGTGAGCTCTGTAAGGCACTGAGTTCCTTTGACTTTTCTTACTAAGACACTGATTGTGTCGTGTATGATTTCATGCAAGTGCATTGAGTTTTAGGGAACAGAAACAATGTTTGGATTCATGTATCTGAGGACAGGAATTTGGCTGCCAACCCTCTTCACGAAAATGAAAGACGCTAATTTCAGACTACGAATGCAAAGCTTAAACATAGATTTAAATATAAAGCTGAGGCTGAAAATGCCAACATGAGAATGGTAGCAGATAGAAATGACAATAAAAGCATTACAGATCAGTGATCACTTCTACTCAGAGAGCAGCATAAGTGTATTTTAGAACTTCACAGTTCAATGTCATCAATCCACCCATGAAAGAATAGTAACGAGCAAACAAGAACACGATTAAGCGGTACCTCAGGTAGAATCTGGCTTTGCTACATTTGTTATGTCGGAAGATAATTCTTTGTAAGGTCAGTTTCTTTGAACTTCACTGAAACATGGACAGCCCACATTGTAGCAGAGCTTCTATTCATATTCAAACTGAACATCGACATGGATATATTTTCTCATCAGTCGGACAACAGATGTGGTGAAAGTGGCAAGAACCTGACACTCTTCATGGGTTTTGGCCTCTGAAACAACCCCGTAGATAACCAATTTCTTCAAACTGGGACATCGTTCTAACAGTGCGGCTACCCAGTTTGAGAAGAGATCACTAATTACAGTCCAGCCAAGCTCCAAGACCGTTACATTTTGCAAATGTGATGAGCCCTGCATGCCATAGTGAAGTATTCCATCTCTTAAATCATAGCTCAAGGACAGTTGACTTAGCTGAGGAAAGCAAACTGAAATGGTCTCCAAATCCACAACCTCATCCTCATCGTCGAACACAACACCCCATAAACGAAGCACTTTCAGCTTTGATGATCTTGAGATCATATGGTAGAACTTTGGCCACATGATGGTGAAATTGCTGACATCAACCACCTCAAGATTATCTGTGTTTTCACCGATATCAAGGTTGATGACACTAACATCATCAATCTGCAAAACCTTCAAGGATCCCTTACCAACAAGCTCAAAAAGCTCAAGAGTACAATCCTTCAAGTGTAATTTCTCAATACTATCAGCCTCCAATATGAACTTATCCAAGCTGAATGATTCAACGAAGATATCCCTCAACGAGGCGCTGCTGAGTTCCAAAGTTGCTTGCGCGTCTGATACAGCAATATCCGGGCTGATCAAAGACAAAGCCTCAAGCTTTGGACATGAAGTGAGCAAAAGGCTTAAATCCAGTGCTGAGATGCTGACATAAGCTAGTGACAGCGATTTCAAGGCTAGAAATTTCAGATAAACCAAGTCAACACCCGCTATAGAGTTATGAGACAACACCAACTCTTCCAGCTTTTGCCTACCACATATTTCAAGAATGTTGATGCTAGGTGTGATCCTCACATTAAAATACAACTTCCTTAGGGTGTCCCGAGTATACATCAGCCAGGCAATTACTGGAGCAGCAGAGAACTCATCTACGTCATCCATCAAGATTGTTAAACGCTGCAGCCCTTTGGTTTGCAATATAGTTTGAGTGATAATGATCTCAAGTTTACTTGGGGTGAGCTCATTATAACTACCCCATTCATTGGAAATGAAAGAAAGAGTATGGAGGTGATTCCTCCATGCCTCACGCCATTTCTTGCAAGTTGTAGAGGCAATAATAACCTGTCGGGAGGCTCCAATCAGGGACAGTATGTTTCCAATAACCTCAACGGGAAGGTGCTCCATCTCACAGCTATTAACAACCCTACAAATTTGGGGATTCTATCAAATCAAGTCACTTATCAAGCAGCAGAACAATCAGATTACCCTAAACACAAAATAGCAACTTTAGCATCAAGGTTTTGAAGAGGACACATCAACCAGAACCCAAAACAACCACTCAGAACACTACAAGTTCATGGATTTTACCAAATCAAGGCCCTTATCAAGCAGCACAACAATCATATGACCCTAATAACAAAATAGCAACTTGAACACAGTTTCGACTATCACTGATCAACCAAAATCCTAAAAAAATTGACAGGTCAAAGAAGCATGAATCTAGCATCTGGGTAGTCGTAAGTTCCAAAGATTTCTCAAATCCAAGAAAACACATCAGTTCTGAACCTTGAGAGTTTCATAATATTGCTCGATCCTACTGATCTGAGCCCAATTTCAGAGACAAACAGTGTCTACCAGAAGCAAATACATTACATGAAAAACGACGAGGAAATGGAGTGTGGCTTACTTTAGCAGCTCATGGTGAAAAGAGCATCATGGTCTAGGACCCAATTGATGATTTGAGAAGAGACGATACTGGATTTGGATTTGGATTTGGATTTGCAGAAGGTGAAAGTGAAAAGCTGCGTGGGGATGGAGATGAGAACGATAAGAGTCCTCTCTCGTCTCTGTCTAACTCTACAGTTTTGACCTTTGCTGTCCTCGTCTCGCACGTGACAATCCCATGCCATCATTTGTTTTCAAATATTATTTCTGAAAATAAATGTGTTTTAACCAATTAATTAAACTTCGTTCATTAAATATTACGATAATCTCATAGCTGCTTCAAAAAAAAAGATAATCTTATAGCAAACATTTGATTATTCGATATTTTCACATAATTACACTTACTTTAAAAAAATGTTTGTGAGAGATTAGTTGAGTTTGTTTTATACGATTTCTTTCAAAGTCACTCGGTTAGTTTTCATTGTGAAATGATCAAAATAAATGGCGGTCGTCATGCCGCCATGCACCGAAAGTCACTCGGGCGCAAAGCGGTGATGTTTTGGCTGTTTTAAACTGACGTTGAGTCGGATTTGTACTGATTTAGACTGGCTTTGGACCGATTCAGTCCAAACTAATTATTTTCTAGAAAAATGAAAATATTATAACTTGTAGCATAATATGTATTTTTACAATATATGTAAACTAATTTATATTAAAAAATTAAAAATACTAAAATGAAAATTTGTCGTGACCCCGAAAATCCCTGTCTGTCATCATAGCGTCGTGCGACATTCACAATCTTGCAAAATACTCATACTTGTCTCTCAAATTTCCAAATGTTGACATCCAACTTTTTTAAAAAAAATATCACTTTTTTAAAAATTCACAGAAAAAGTAGAGAAACCTCACCAAATTGGTGGCACGTGATTAGAAAATTGAATCAAATCATTGTGATATTCAAATGCATATTCCACCGTTAAGAATGTAGTACAATATCTTCCTAACACACTGTCCAAAAATTAGCTCGATCCAACGGTGGATCGACTTCTGATCGTACCCATGAACTTGACTAGACGGGCTAAAAAACTGCAGAAATTTCGACACATCTCTCTCCCTCTCTCTTAATCTCTTGAATTAGGCAATTAGCCAGGTCAATGTGATGAGACTCAATGTGGAGGTGAAGATTGTTATATACACATCTAAGTTCAAAGTCTCACATTAGAAGATTATCGGGTTAAGGGAGAGTTTATATACACATGAGACCTTAGACCTAATAGGCTAGTCTTTTGAGTCAAATATGAACTCTAATGTGTGTATGAGATTCTTTGGGAGCTCCTTCTAGTAAAGCCTGAATTTCCCAAGCAGTAGTATCAAAGGCTTGGTTTGGTAAAACTCTCCTGGTAAAGTGGGTTAGGTACTCTCCTATGATTGATAAGACTGTGACCAAGATCGGCTCCTATCATGGTGAGGCCCCCAGATAGAATGAAAATGGTTCTTGTGGATTGAGTAGACGAAGTAAAGTTTGATCTTAGGAGGAGTCATCCCGATGTGATGAGACTCAATGTGGAGGGGGAAATTGTTATGTTCACATGTGAGTTCAAAATCCCACATTGGAAGAACACTGGATATAAGGATGACTTATATACACATTGGACTCTAAACTCAATAGACTAGTCTCTTGGGTCAAATGTGTGCTCTAATGTGTATATGTACTTCTTTGGGTGCTCCTCATAGGTGAGACCCATTTATCACCGACATAATTGACCCATAAAATATCTCTGGTTCCAAACATGGTTCGCTAAATTTGAGAACCATAGAGATCAGTTTGGTCTGGTTCTAAGCCAATTCGATTCGATTCTGAAAACAATGAACAACCCTACAACTAGGCCAATAGAGTTTCCATCACAAAAAATGATCATGTATCTCGATCCTCAGTAAAGAATTCATGTGCTGGCGTAATTACGACATTATTTGTGAATCACGTTAGATTTAAAAATGTTACGCATCAAATCAAACCTTACTAAGAAGGAAAGTTTATTAACTCTTTATTGCTCTCAACTAATGGCTGCGAGTGAAATAACACATACTACATTAAACTTCTGATTCCAATACCCAGACATGCAGTAATTGCTGATAAAAACGGAAAAATAAAATAAGGAAATGTACTACTAGTCGATCGACGATTTCAAACCGGCTCGGAAGGGGCCACTAATGGTGTGGGTTCAGCTAGGTAAGTAGGGTTGTCGTCGCCGGGCATGATCACAATAACATTGGCCTCCTCCTCCTCTTCCTCGATCCTCACCGCCGGTAAGTTCTCTTTGTTTCCGTCACCGGATTGATCATTTTTGTGTAAAAAACCACACCAAGCGTGCACGATCAATACCATGGACGCCACAACTATCAACATAACTAAGGCCCCAAACAAAAATTCAACCGGACTCTTGAAGCAAATTTTATTTTCAAAACAAGAGTCATAATTAATATTTTTGGGACTACTCATTTTTACTTGTATTAAAACTCTCTTCAGCCTTTGTATTTATATTAAGAAACAGAGTTAGGAATTGCAATTAGTGCCACTCCCATGATTGACACATACTTTAGTTTAGTTTGATAAATTAAATAAGGGTTAATTACACCTTACTATATTTAGTTGAAGCTTTTTTACAAGTTAGTATGCCTATTCTTAAAAATTACAATTTACTGTACTTAAATACACTTTATTTTACGATTTACTCTAACACAGTTAGTTTTTGGTTAGAAAAATTTATGAAAGTGTGAAATGTCCAAAATACCCTCAACTATTCATCAAATTTTCAAAGTGATGCCATCCATATCAATTTTGCTCAATTTCTTTGATTTTGATTTTGATTATCATTCTTTATTTTGATTTTTACCTGATTTCCTTACATAATCAATTGTAATTAGTACAGAACATACATTAATGAATGATGTATGGTGGTGTCCCAATATTGTTGGTGAGTCCTTAATGAAAAAAAAAATCTCATGTCCTGCAGAGAAGCAAGAGGTGAACCGTCGCCGTGAAGCTGTCGAAGTCCCGGCCGGAGCCGTCAATCAACGACGACAGAAATCAAGAGGTTGCCCAATTTTTTGCCTAATTTCTTTGGTTTGATTTTGATTTTTGCCCAATTTCTTGATAGAAACCCATCAATTACACTGATTCTTGCTTAATTTGCGAACCATGATTTCCTCTCTAATCTAAGTCCTCCCTGCATATATTTATTAGATTAATAATTGTTCAAATTGATATTATTCAATAGAAAATCCTTAGTATTTAGAAGAAAAAACACTTCAAAATAAATATTGGAACCCAAAAATCTCTCACAATTCATTTTGGAGATACCCAACCCCCAAAAAATCCATTTTCAGAGCAATAGGTTTTTGTTACTCCTAAATCCCCAGGTTTTCATTACTGTTCATGTTCTTAGGGTGGTGGGTCCCAAGAAAAATGCAGTTTTTATGCTGAGAATCATACCTAGAAACATTGGGAATCAAATTGTTTCTAGCTCTGGTTGAATTTAGCCTGTTCCGTTAGATTTTGGAAATGGGTTTTGATAATTTCACCAATGTGGAAGTTGGATTCGAATATGTGTTTGTTTCTTTTGTGGAAGAAAGGGAAATTGGGTTGCTGGATTTTCC
>JAYMTQ010002086.1:0-12085 GCA_036897385.1 Geranium incanum
CAGAGGCCAACGATGTGGCAGGTGCTGAAGACGATACAAGAGATCAAGGAGAGCGTGCTGTCGGAGGAGAGTGACTTGGAATCGGGATTGCCTTAAACAGCTATTACTTATTATTTGTCCACTCTTTTGTATTAATGTCGTTAATTGATATTGGAGTGAAGATTTTATGTATATATAGTGATGGGGAAAGTGAAAGTGAAAGCACAAGGCAGTGCTCTTAATTGTCTTCATGCTGTATTGCATCAGTGAATCTAATTTCTGTTTCTCCGCAAGCCCTCAGTTAAAAACTTAAGATAGCTTCATGTATGTCAACACAGAACGACGAGCACTAAGATTCGTAGCACTATAAAAGGTATGTTTTCTGTAACATGATGAGCATAAGAGAATAGAAATTAAAGGTCAAAACATGAAGAAAAAAATGACATTTTAATGAGCAAAGTCCATACAGCTGTTGCAAATTCTTCTAAACAAATTCAATGTTGTGCTTACATCATGAACACAAAACAATCTCAAAAACTTACAAAAACCCGAAAGTATTAAAAAGAATACAAAGGACATTTGGTAGACAGTTCTTTGGTTTCTTGGTTGAGCTTCTCGAGAGGTGTTGTCTTTGATGCTTGGGATTTTATAATATTACCAAAACCTTGATTCCTTGAAGGCGCAGATAGATCTCTTACCCCATGGAAGTGCAACCGAGCTTCTAATAACTATCTGGTTGACCTGTCTGCAGCACCTACACACCTGTACAAGATGCTCCTAAGACGGCAACCAATACAAAATTTCTACTTTTACAAACCTAGATTCTCCGAATTGGATCCCACCCATCCCAGACAGCCATAAGCAGATTTCCTCAACAGCCACTTCAAAACAACTGCCATCAAATTGACACACAACCTTATCAATGCCATTGCCAGCTACTAAAATTACAACTAGTGCTGTCCTAAAGCAGGATGGTCGTGTTTGTTTGTAACAAGCTCATATTGAGATCGTATTCTTAGCAGCCAAGACTAATATGCATAGGCAATTAATCTCTAAGAGCATACGTATTCACTGATGATGTAAACTTTGAAATGATAAAAATAACTTTTATGATATCAGTATCAAGCGTAAGCAATCAAACCAAAACATGAAGGAATAAATGACACCGTTATTTTAGGGAGTTACCTGTACTCTTATCTGTATGCTTGTCTGCATGGCATGTCTCGGATTATACTTAAGGGTCAAAGATGAATATCTATAGCAAGTAGCTGGTGACTAGAAACATCACATTAGGTTGGGCAGAGCATGGGGGCGAGGTCTTGCCCTGATGAGTGTTTCATCGCTGTGCCTAATCCATTCTGAAAGTTTCCAAGGTTTCTGCCATTTCCATTTGAATTGCACCAGCCACTGGTGATGACTCCTTTTCCACCGCCATAGCTTCCCAGATTGTCCAAGGGCTGCTAGCTTTTTCATTGACAACTGCCCAGCTGGTACCATCTGCATTACCCACTTTCTTAGCTAGGAAAGTAAATAATTTATACCCAGCAGTCAACAGTTTAGTAAAATAACCTTTCGGGTAGAGTCTACAAATGCTGTATACTCTCTGACTGAGCCATTAACAATGCCTGGAGTATATTTGAGCTGCTTCTGAGCAGGCACTGCCAATGGAGACAAGGGATTGCGGATGTCATCAGAAAAGTGCTTCAATGAATTATGTGAGTTCTCCTGTCGAAGGAAATTTTCAAGCATTAAAAGACTAACAATTGGAGTAAGAACTAAAAACAACTGTTAATTTTCACACTTCAATCTGTGGCTAATAGACTGATAGTGCCTATAAAATGTCATCCATGCTGCAATATTATTTGATAAATAAGGCCCTATATAAAATATATTGGAGGGGAAAACTAAATTTTCCAAACAAAAACACATACCGAAGCAGATGTAGCCAATGCAATTGCAACAGCTTGCTCTCTTAACTTTAGCTCTTTCTCGACTTCCTTTCTACGTATCTCACTCTGCCTCAATAAGCCTACAAGTTCCTTAAGTTGCTCTTTCATTTCCTTGATTTCCATTCCTTTCTCCCATAGTTGGCACCTGTAGACAGCATACAAACTGGTATTTAGAACTTTGACTATGCAAAACATATTTCTTCAAGTAAAATAATTCATAAGAACACTTCCTATAATAGTTCTTTATTTCAGATTCATGGAAAAGGTATAGCTTAAATGATCTAACTTTTAAGGATTTATTAAGTTTACCACACTATGCACAGTATGGATACTCGCGCACCACACATCATTTGAATCATCAGTGTCACAAAGTTTTCTCCGTATACTTTATTTGGCTAATTTGATAAATATAGTTTGTTGATATTGGATAAAGGGTGGCTGCAGAAGCTATTCCTCTCCCATTCTGAACTAAGCTCTAGCTCTGGCCTGGCCATTATGACAGAAAACATGAACAGGTGCTGTTTGAGTCACAAAACTCAAGTACATGGGCAATGTTTTTCTAAAGTTAGACAACAAACTCTAACGAGATGGTCATATAGCTAGATGAATGTAAATTACGAATGGATGAGGAGCTTAAAGACCACCAACCTCATATTCCAAACAATGAGATCGGGACTATTTATTTCAGGTGTACTTCATGGAGGTTTCTCTTCTTTCTTTCATTCAATCTCTTCAAAATTCCTACCATCTACTTTGGGAGTTTCTTAGTTGTCACAACTTTGTTCAAGTGGTTCATGCGGTTTGGATTAGAACTTAGTGACATTTGTTTCCATACTTAAAGCCTAGTGACTTAAGTAGATTCAACTTTTCCAAGACCAAAATAGATTCAGAAAGTTAGGGACTATGTTCTTGTTGTGAAACCAACAGAGCCAAAAGTTGAAGCTGATGGTTGAAGACGCTTATTTTACTCACGCACACACCCTCATTTCCAAGCTACAGCAGTTGAATGCCCACTTATTTTGTACACCCTAAAAGTTCTCATTAATTTTAAGCAAGGTCAGACAAAGATTCACATGCATACAGCATTTCTGATATTCCAAGAATATCAAATAAAGCCTACATCATTAGTCAATGAAATTACCTTGCATCTGCAAAGGAATTGAACATATACTGAAGCAAGTTCTTTGCATCCGCCATCGAGCGCAGCTGACTCCAACGTCCACGGTTAGTGAAAGCCCGCTCCCGCTCTTCTGCCTCTGAAAGTTGTGAGGCCATTGCTACGAGAGAATTTGACGTAATGCTAAGCATGTTTTCGAGTGAAGATATCCTGGCTGTTCTTGCATTTGGTGACATGGAGGATGCTCTGGACAAGCAAGGAGTAAAATACATGAAATCATAGATAAATTTGGTGAATAATAAAAGAAACCACAGGAAACTGCAGAACTATATTAAAAGATGTAACAGTAATACCTAGCAAATCCATTCTTCCCTTTTGGAGGGATAAGACCCTTCGAAGCAAACTCATTCACTTGTTTCAGCAAGGCCAGCTCTTCTGCCAATGCCGCACGCCTGAGAATTGATGCACCGCTAAGACAAAACCAGCACTATGGTTTAACCGGAGTTAATTTACAAAATAAGTTAAATACGTACACTTGACTTTGCTTCTCATATTCAAAGCGAACTTCATGCACATTCACCATAACCTCCATCTCGTGGTCAAGCCAACGCTGTAAGGATTTCTCATTGCTCTGGAGGAGCAGTTGAAGTTAGATTGAATTTACAACTTCAAATTTTCAAATAAATAGAAGCATAATATTACCTGCCCATTTATTCCATTTCCATTCGCGATACCTGCAAAATAGAAGCAGATTCAAAATCTCAATCAAACAAACTAGACTGAGGAATGACGATGCTTAGTGCTACATTCTTGATGAGGAACAATATACTAATCAGAAGCAAGGGGTGACAGGAACAGCAGCCTTGTGCAATAGAAGCAAATATTCACCGCACGGACTCGTGCAGAAAAATGAATACTTCATGCTCAATTTGTTGCTGGAACTGTACATTTACATCATACCTGGGCTATCACGAGCTGAAGATTTACGAGCTTCTAGCAATTCTTTTAGCCTTTTGGTAGCCATTGCAGCCTCTTCAGTCTTTCTTTGAAGAACCTAAATGTAAGAAGTTTCTATAATGAACATCTGCTATCATTTCTGCTGCATAGATACGTAGTCACAAAAACCAGAGGGCTTCTAACCATTTTCTGACGTTGATTAATAGCTTGCAGCTTATGCTTTTCGTACTCATTCTTCCTTCCCTCCTTCCGTAACTGTTTTGCAAATGCATAATTGAGAATTAGCAGTATTCAGTACATAATATATGAAGTCCATTAACTCTATAGAAATGAATATAAAATCATCTAATTGCGCTTATATCTTCAGAAAGCAGATAAATTTGTAATGCTTTTATAATAAATTAGAAGTGACAGTAAAATCATATAAGATAGAAACTGTTTCAGTTCAATTGGTGAAGAGACAGATTTGCGTATAGATAATGTTTTTATGGATGCTAAGAGAATTTACACTTCCAGGTGACATCAAAAAACAATTATAATCCTATCTTCAAAGGAAAAACAAAATGGCCATGGTTTCCATATACAGCCTACAATTGTGTGAATAGCATCTCTTTGAAGATATTTCAAAGCACCTGCAACAGTTCCTTCTCTCGAGAGGCCTTCCATTGTCGAAATTGTTCTGCTTCTTGTTTTATCCTTTGTTGTAATTGAACCTACAAGTTCCAAAAACTAGTAAGTATAGCACAGTGAAAGATAAATAAATTATGGATATCATAGTCAATGTCCATAATTCAACCTTTTGTGACTTGATGTATTGAATTTCATCTTGCAATCGCTTTGCTGCTTCATCACTTTTTTGTTTTTGTTTCAAAAGCTGAACCTGGTTCTCTTGTTTCCTTCTGAGATCAAGAATCTGGTGAGCAAATATTGTAAGAATATGTTACAGTGGGTAAACCAGTTATTGTCCTTCATTTCAATCCAAAGAGAAGCAGGTACTCCAATTACTCATTAGAAAAATAGGTCACCTGTGCCTCAAGTGCCTTTAACTTTTGGGAATGAACATCTTGCATTTTTTGCGTATGTCCATCAGAACTAGCAGCCTGATTCTTAACTTCAGCCAACAAATGGTCCCTCTCTTGCTGAAGTACCAAAACAGTGAGTTTGTAATCAATTTTATCAAAGGACAGAACAACCATGAAATTCTATTTTACCTGCACTACTTTCTTCTCATCTTCCAGTTCCATAATTTTCTTGCCAAAATGTTGCTTTAGTGCCACTGTGTCCAATCCTCCAATAAGTTTCATCTCCGACTGCACAGACCAAAAATGTAAATACAACAAAGTATGATATGGATTCTTACTCTAAGCTTTCAAAGTTTGTATAACCAGGGTCTGTTCTCAATATGTTATGAATAAAGATTGTAGATTGTCATATAAAAACAGAAGATATAGAGATACCAGACATAGCAGTTAAGGAACTAGGATGTAGATTCTAGACAAGAATTATTTAAAATATAAGAAATGGGCTATTTTCCTGGAAGTATAACTATAAGTAGTAAATATATATACAGCAGTATGTTTCTTGAATACCAGTATCAGATTTTTGGATTAAAATATTTGTACATGTCTGATAACTATTTACTCAATGCAATTTTTCCAGTAAGCACAAGTTAATGCAAAGTAAATTTTGAAAGAGAAAAATATCACCTCTTTCTGCTGCAGTTGTTTATTCAACTCATTCAACTCCTTGTCCATGGAATTTTGTAGAAGAGTGTGCTCCCACTCTTTTGCTACTTCATCGATTTCCCTAGTATCACCTGCTACAATTGGCAATTTTACCCTCAGAAAATGGTACGCATACAGCAAGCCGGAAACTTCGAAAATGGAAATGAGGAAAAGAATGCTCATGCATAACTAAAGTAAGTTCTTGACCAGAGATAAAACTCATACCAGTTATAGCATCACCCATTTGATAATCAGGTGACTCTATACTATCTAAGCCCCTTTTAAGTCCGTCACTTTTCACAGAACATATATCCTGAAAGACAGTGAGATTCATGCATCTTAGCCAACATAGATCTTACAAAATAAAATAAAAAGATTAATAAATGAACATGCGTGCACAGGCACACATGGCTAAAAGTAGAATGGAAAATCTTAAAGCTCAAAAGGAGAAGAGGTATCTATGACATACCCGATCGCCTGTTTCACATTCCGGTACAACAGCACATCTGCTTCGATATTCATGAAGTTCTCGACAAAGATCTTCATTAGCAGCTTCAAGCCAAGCAATCCTTTCTTTAAGAACCTACATGAATGATTATAGACTTGATACCATGTGTTTCTTAAGGATTAAATTGGCTTATCTGAGCCAATAAATCATACACAGTTGATAAATTAACTATTTGTGAAGATGAATTATACCAACTAAACTTGGAGAAAATTTAATATGTATATTCTAGCACTTGATAGAAAATCAGATGCACAGAATCTCAATTCAAGTACCTGTACTTCATCTGATGAAGATCCTCCTCCACGCGCACACAGTTCTGCCTGCAAATATTCCAGTTGTTGGCGCATCTTCAGCATCTCACTTGACATGGGATCTCTGTTAACCTGATAAACAACATGTAGCAGAGTTACATGCATAAAACGTCCATGGAGGCAATGGTTTTTATACTCTAGATGAAGTCAGGCAAGCGTATAAAGCACTAACAGTTCAAGAAAACTTACAACAGGCTTATTTTGAATATTACGAGCACGATTTGCATACTTCAAAGTATTGAGGGTTTCCTCGGCATTGATATCAGCAGGACTAATGCAGGCTGAAAAGAAACAAAATTGATGGGCAACAAGAAATATGGAAAATTAAATAAAACTCCAACCACATATAAAAGGATAAACACTTGTGGAGAGAGCTTTCAGCGGATAAGAACAGAAAGATAGATAGAAACTAGAGTCACACTATATATCATAGAGATGATGTTCCGAGAATCTTAAAGGATCCAGAAACAAAGTACGAGTAACCAGCAACAAATTAACCATGTAACACCTTGATAAAAAGGTTATATATTTTCTTCTTTCTTCAAGAAATACAGGGGTGGTTCTAGAATTATCAAGGCAACGTTCTCTGGCAAGGAAATGAACCATATGACAAATTGGTTACAAGGGTGTAGTTAATAGTGCACACATATCAGTATATAGGTAAAGAATCAACCTTTTCAGATTAGTTGAAACTGAGATGCTAAGTTATTGTGCTTGTGAAATTTTAATTGCTTAGTGAGGATCCTTCATAACTGTGAAAGCCAAAATTTTCCTTTGAGTTGGAAGGCTATGTTTTTCATGATCAGTTTTTTTTATAAAAGTTTTACAGCTCCTACTGGCTTGACGGTGTATGGTATGCCCAGTGTCATGTGCATAACACATACCCACCCCAAAATGTGATATTTGTAGCCTAACCATCCAAATATGCTTATTAGTCAAGTTATTGAAATTCACAAGTTTGGTCCTGTTTTTTTATCACTAAGAAATCTTCCAACAATAAAAAAATTGAGTTTCATAAGAAACATAAAGTTATTTCTTTTATCAGCAATAATTAATCAACAATCCCGCCAGAATGGGGATTGAAACAAGCAACCTCGTGCTTATTATATGAGGTCTCTACCACTTCACTGGCAGTCTTTGGTAGAAACATAGGAATATTATGATGAGACAGTATAAGAACTCACCAATCATAACAGTTCTGCTGTTGCCCCCAAGTGAATCCTGCAGATATAAAACCCAGTTTAAGCAACAATTTTTTTTGTGTATACAGAGAGAACACAATATGTATACGTGAAGCATAAAGCTGTAATTGATCCTTGGTTCAGCACAATGCTAAGATGGGGGTATATTGATGTTTTTGTATCAACTAGTCTACTTGCTATTTAATTCAACCTTCAGATAAGGAACTAAAATGAGTCCATAGCATATTTTTTTATTAGTAATTCAAAATAAAATCCAATTCTTATTATTTCAGAAATTACGAGTTAAATGCTCTTTGAAATTTGCAAACCTGCAAAAGCCGAGTGAGTTTACTGTCTCGATAGGGAACATGAAGACCTTCTTTGCGCTTTTTCTCATCCCCAAGTGCACTGATAACATTACCAAGTGCAAGAAGCCCCTTATTAATGTGAACTCCTGTATACGAAGACAAAGAGCTCAGGTGATTATGCTTTCGAAGGCACATCGTCAAATGAAACAAGAAATGGATAGTGTAACCTGCCTTCCTTGAAACGTAGGCCATCAGAACCCGTTCTTTTAGCTCGCTCTGATCCAGCAAGATCTACTAAATGCAACTTGGCACATAGATATTCTTCACTCATAATTTCATTAGGATTGCTGTCTCCGGGAAGCACTGGGTTGAGTTTGCGCATTTGCTCTAATGTGATAGTGAAGATAGCATGTGAACGGCTATGTCAGCAGACGATGGAAATGTCATTAAAGCCAGTTGAAATCAATACAGATTTGGCAGTAAGATACTAAGAATTCATGTAACACTATGTTTTCAAACGTGACCTCGAACACAAAAGTTTGCAAAATAATTCCTAGACAAAGTGATTTATTTAAACAAAAAGTGAACCCATATAATAAACCTGATTGATATATGTCATCTAACAATCTTTTTTTTATCAGCTATCATATCAATGCCATCTAAAATTTATGTGAATTTTCTTATCAAGCAACAGCATTATGCACCTGATTTGGTGATAAAAGTTTAATATGTAAATTAATTATCACTAAAATATTCTCTAAAAATTTATGAATTATAAATGTTTAGGGCTGCATGTTCTTGGTTAACAGTAGCATCATTAATCTAATTTTGACAGGCCTTTATTTCCGGTAAGATTAATCATTTCTCCTAGAGAAATCTTAGTTCATTCCAGAGCAAAGTATGGATCCTGTTATAGAAGTTTCATGGAAATTATTATTGAACCTGGTATATATTTAGAAAGTCTAAATTTTGGTTGGATGAATGGACTTTAAACATAATATGTTTCTGACAGTTCTGAAATAGAAGATATCACATTTGAAACAAAAACAAGAAATTCAACTGACCTTGATTGATTGTTCATGTTTGTACTCCCAGTTGCTCTGCTCAATGATCCTTGTTCCAGGCAAGCAGCCATTTCTTTAAGGCTACTAACACTAACTTCAGTAGACCCGGCCAATGTAATAACACCATTTGATGTTTCCCGGATTTGTATTGGTGGTTTCCCAGGGACGGTTACTTTCCCTGAGTGTCCATTTGCAGTTTCTGATTTGCTCAATGTAGTAGAATCCAGCAAGTCATGCACTTCTTCTTTCAAAATCTTTTACACGGAAAACTTTTAGTTAGACAAAAGTTGGAACCTAAAATAACTTCTGGTACAGTTGAAAACGGGTGACTGGAAATGGATTTCAAAACTAGTGTTGGTCTAAATACCCACTCAAAGACAGGCCATGAAGATTGAATTGAGCACTGATCATAATATGTAGCTTCATCAAATTTTCAGGGCATGACAAAAGGAGGGAAAGAAAAACTGTGGGATCAGCCAATCAAGTAAACAACAATAAGTGCGCAAAGTTGAGAAAATAACATAAACCTAAGCTAAATAATGTGATCAAGACCAAGGGTTATATGTTGTTTCCTCAACATAAGCTAAACCGTCATGACTGACTGCATATCTACCAAACCAAAATTAAGGAGAATAGAAACACTTGAACGAACCTCAATGAAGGAAACATGCATCTGAAATTCAGTTTGATGCCTTAAAGTTTCAATCTTGCTGAACAAAGCTTTCATAACCTGAGGAATTACTCCCGATTGGCAACCATCTCTGAAGCCAGTGCCCATGGTATAAGTTTTCCCTGAACCCGTCTGCAGCATATTCAAACAATGAGGAAAAGATAAAGGCCATACATATATAACCTTTGCTAGTTAAGATGCAAGAACAATTTACCTGCCCATAAGCAAGGACAGTTGCATTATATCCTTGAAACAAGCCATCCACCAGCGAAGCGATACACTCTTCAAACATGGCCGAAGAAGGTGATCCCGTGCTTCCATAGACATGATCAAAAGTAAAAGAATGCATGCCAATTTGTACCTACACCATAGTCCCAACCAGTATAAATTACAACCAAATATAACAAAAACCGTATGCAAAGAACACAAAGATTCCTCTTACAAAATCTCAAATTAGCAAAGGAATACAACACTGCACATCCAATACCACTTCACAGTACTACACATAAAAGGCACTGAAGAGGCCATATCTAGATTGCACCTAGTTCCTACAGAAATTTTCTAACTCCCTTTTCCACTTACTAATCTAGGAAATTTGTGTAACTAACTATACACCCTCAAAGCAAAAATCCTTGAGAGATTAAAACTTTAGCAAGGAAATCAACTTGAATATCCAGAGAGAGCAAAACTAAGCTCACAGACATCTGAATTCAATGATTGGAGGCAAGAAAATTACATGTCTCGCAATTCTTAAAACCCAATTAATAAAAGGAAATATAGCGTAATCAAGTGATGAATCCATCTAATTCACATTTCTCAAAATCCAACTTAATTCAGATCCAAAATTTCAAGCTTAATTAAGAATTAGAAACAAGTTTCCAGCACCAGCACCACCACTCATCCAAGTGTTAAGATCCAGATCTTGAGAGAAGCAAGCCAGTGGCGAGTTCGACCGCAGAGAGTGAGCAGTACCTGAGGCTTCCCGGCGACAACAGCGACACAGTCCTTGCAGCCCTGAGCCTTCTCATCTCCGATGAGCGGCCGTATGTGCACGGCGACCTTCACACAGCAATCCTCGGTGGCTGTAGCTTCCATTGGAAGCCACCACACAGCTCAATCAATATAGATTTGGAGCAACGAGAAAGAGGAAAAACTGAGCTGAGAGATCAGAGAGCTGAGAAAACCGTTCGCGTTGTCTAGAGAAATGGCAGAGTCAGAATCTAGGCAGGAGGACAAGGAAAGCGATACAGCAGCAGCTAGAGAGAGAGAGAGAGAGAGAGAGAGTTTATTTTTCCTTTTCTCTTCAGGCAATGGAAGGAGGAGAAAGAGGAGAAGATACCAACTGTACTGTACTGTCTACTGAGAAAAAGAAATAACAAAATAATATAATATTATTGTTGTTGTTGAAGAAGGGAAGGGGGAGAGGGGTAGTTTTGGAATTATGTACGAGTAGAAAGAGACAACAGCCACTATCATTTTCCTCAAGGCATCACAGTGGAATTAGATGGTCCCTTAAAAAGTCACTCTTCCACATTATGACTATGACCATTTTTTATTATTTTCAAAACAAGAGTGAGTCGTGGAGGAAAAACAAATTAACATTCTTTATCATCTGATCACAAAGAACTTTTGTACGTTGTTTAAGGAAAATGATAAAAACATGCCAGTGATAGTATAGAGCATGTTTTAACCATTTTTATATTAATATGTGGTTATATTTTTAAAACATGATCATTTTTAAGTTAAATAGTTCAATAACTTAAGCTATATAAATGACGTTGGTGATATTTGTAGGTCTCGTTTCTTAAGCTACGGGAATTGAGATTGTATGGAATTAAGCTATAGGAATTAAGAATTATTTTTAAAAATATCTTGTAACTGAAATTTGTATAATCAAAACTTGTAATTTAATGCTTTAATAAAATTATTTTTAAGCTACAAATTACTTTTTAAATATATATAATTCATAATATCATGGACAATTTTGTCATATTTGTACAAATACACACAATTTGCACAAAGTTTTTTAAAGTACATGAAACGATCTTGCAAAAGCGTGATAGTATAGAACATGTTGTTATATTGTTAGAACATGATCATTGTTAAGCTAAATAGTTCAATAACTTAAGCTATATGAATGATGTTGGTGATATTTGTAGGTCTCGTTTCTTAAGCTACAGACATTGGAACTGTATGGATTATCTAATTTGACTTTGATATGGAGTCACAAATTCCAAGAGATATCATGTAACAACTTAACAACATTGACAATCAGCGGTTGCAAGAGTCTCAAGCATGTATTTCCAACTTATGTGGC
>JAYMTQ010002087.1:0-12085 GCA_036897385.1 Geranium incanum
ATCTATATTTAGGTTTCATTTTCTCACATGTATTAGGGTTGCCTATTCCCTTTCTTTCCCTTTCTCTCTCTTACCTTTTCTTTCTATATTAGATTTTATAAATATAAGTCTCTTGTATAACACAAACACAATCTATAATAATCTCTCATTATTTATATCAATTCAATGTACATATAAACTCTCATTGTACTCCATACTTTTTCAATATGGAGACTTTGAATTCACATGTGGACCTAACAAAAAAAATCTCTATATATATCTAATTTGGTCCATAAATTGGGTGCAAAATGAAGACCAATATCCGACAGTTTGGTTAGAACCAAAGAAACCTCCCGTGGTCATGAGCATGAGCGGTTATAATCGAATCGTCAAAAACCTATAATCCTAATTATGGTTTAAATGTAAGAACCGCAATAACCAATCCAGTCCGTTTCTTAATAAAATAATGAAACTATTAGATCCATTGATCTATTACCAACCTTACGAATCACAATAATTCTATAAGTCTTAATTATAATGTTGGTTGTTCGCATCCCTTAACTACATATAGAAATAAAAGCATATTAATTTATACTAGTTTAGTTTACAATCTGTCAAAAAATCAATTCAATTAAGCCATATAAAAACTAAATTCATCGATAATCTCAATTTTAAAATTTAATAAACGGAAAGAAATAAAAAAATAATCTATAAAATCGATAGTGATCTTTGTTTCGATCTTATAAAATTTAAGAAAAATTTGATCAGCTTAAGCATGTTTTAATAGTTGGTACTGTCACTTTATAGCTTCAAACCAGAGTTTGAACTAAGCAGTTCGTGTTCGGGTAATATGTAATATTCAAAAATAAATAAAATTGAATCACTTAAAAATAAATTTACTCGCGAAAGAGACAAACGTAGTTGACTAGTCGTAGCAGTTCTCAACGCGCCACCGTAGCGGTAAAAAAAGAAGAAGCGCCTATCGGTTTTCACCGTCAGGTAAATTTTGGCATGAAAACAACTGGAAGAGACAAACAAAATATTCTGAATCGCAGTGAAGAAATTTTCAAGTTTTCAAAAGCTAAAAACAAGAGAGAGAATCGACGAAAACATTTCCCGGAAACAGAGAGAAAGAGAGAGAAAGTGGAGGAAAGTTAGACCGAAACACCAAAACCCTCTCTTCGATCTTCAATTTTCAACCTCAGCCTCTCGATCTGTTCCGGATTCAGTTTCGTCTTCGGAAGCTTTTCGTCTCGATCTGCTTTATCTGACCCGTAATCGGCACCGCCAGTGTTGGATTCTTCGTTTTTTAGGCTTACATGGAGGCTATGGACGATTTGCATCAGCTTGCCGATTCGATGCGGCAGGCTCAAGCTGTGCTCGCCGACGAGGACGTCGATGAAAGTTCGAGTTCTTCCTCGAAGAGGAGCTCCACTTTCCTTAATGTTATTGCTCTCGGCAATGTTGTGAGTGTTAATTTGAGCTGTATTTGGTTGATTTTGTTTCAGATTTTTTGATTTGCGTACTTGTTCGTTGCGTATGTACTGTTGATCAATTGGAATGCTGAATTGTTGTTGCTATTTTATCGATTGCCATTTTTGAAGTTGATTCTGTGTTGCCAAGTTATGGATTAGGTGCAAATTATCTGTGAATGAGTTGTGTATGCGAGGAACTAAGTATGGAGGAATTTTCCCAACACTCATTAGATCTGAATTTAGTGTTCTAAATGTAATTCATACAAGTAACACCCAAAATCTCTGTCAAGAACTATGTAAAGAGCACCCACACTAGATCAAAATTGACTTTTTTTAAAGTTATGCTTAGTTGCAATGAAGTTAGTAACTTACTTCTTTCTATTTTTGTGGTGCTTAACTAATGGGTGTCTTAGAAGGCAATTTTTACTTGCTTCACCTAACTTCCAGGTTTAGTTGTTGTTCTCTGCTGCCGTTTTAAAGCATATTCGAGCATGTTTCTGTTAGTTTGACTATATTTGCTGATCATAAGCAAGAAAGTAGAGTAGTAACTGGTAAATTGGACATTAGGGAATTGTTCAGTTTGTTATATGTTAGGCTATTTATGGTATGGCATGTTAGATAGTTTACGAATTGGGTATTGTAGAAGAAACTTAAAATATCAACACGGCCTTCTGCGTTCTCTTGATAGCTACTCTGGATGTCGTGGCGTGTTTGTTGTCTGACGATATGTATTTTTATTTATTTATTTATTTTAGTTCTTATGTTACTCATCTCTTTGAATGGTTAGGGTGCTGGTAAATCTGCAGTTTTGAACAGTTTAATTGGACATCCCATTTTGGTAAGTTGGATTGCTTTAGGTTTCTGTTTATCAGTGTACTATCAATATTTGATTGGATCCCATGATTTATCTTCAGTCTGAACTTTCTTTTCTTTTCTATGTTCAGCCAACTGGTGAAAATGGCGCTACTCGAGCACCTATAAGCATTGATTTACAGAGAGATGATTCTTTGAGCGGCAAAGCGATTATCATGCAAATTGAAAATAAGTCTCAACAAGTTTCTGCAAGTTAGTAACTACAATTTATAGGACCTTATTACTACAAATACTAGTTATTTGTATTTAGTTTATGTCTATAATCAATGGTCTGTATTGTCCCCCCAGGATAGCTAGAATGTCACTGATCTTTATTTGCATTGTGAATTGCCACTTAAATTATACCGAGCACAGAGTTGTTTGACGACCTTTTACCTCTAATAGTTAGATGATAAATCAGATATAACTGAAGGGCTGTTTGTTAGTCAATTTGAAATGACAGGGGTTGGTAATGATGTTAAAACCATAAGGTGAACTTCAATGTATCTGCTGTGCATGCAATATACATGTGTGTCCATATTAGTTGCTTCAAGACATCGAAATGTTTATTATTGAATCACTGTTGTTGGTATGCAGGTGCTTTACGACATTCTTTGCAGGAAAGGCTGAGTAAGGGCGGCTCAAGTAGAGGTCGGGATGAGATCTACTTGAAGCTCCGCACAAGTACAGGTTGGTTAACTGTTAATGATAGTCATTCTTCTAATCATATGCATTATCACGATAATGCCCTCTAGAATATAGAAAAAAACAGACATTGCACCAATTGAGGTTTTTTTTCCCGAGTGATAGTAGTTTTTATTTTGAAAGGAATGTCGTGTATTTGTAACCATACAAATATCTGATTAATTTTTGAAGTGGAAGATGCTTGGGTTTATGACATTACTTTCTGTTTTTATCTCGTGGGTTAATAATGTAGTTTGTAACAGTCATGAACATTTATTTAAACTTACTTTGAAGATTGATTACTACACACGTACTTTTGCACTGTTGAGTTTATTCATATTTGGCTATTTAATTCATTTGATTCTAGGATATCGTGCTTTTAGTTTAGTAACCCATTATTTGTAATAATGCCTTACATTTTTTCAGCGCCTCCTCTCAAATTGATTGACTTGCCTGGACTGGATCAGCGAATTATAGATGACTCAATTGTAAGTGATGACTGGTTCTTACATGCTCTAACTGGATTTTAAAGTTATGGATGAGTTGTATGTTAAAACATATTTAGTAATAATTTTGTAACTTCCCTCATATAGGTCAGTGATTATGCTGAGCATAATGATGCAATTTTGCTGGTTATTATTCCAGCTGCCCAAGCTCCTGAAGTATCATCTTCTCGTGCCCTTAGAATTGCCAAGGAATATGATGGAGAGGGTAAATATTGACTTTGTTCTTTGCTTGTTTGGTGCTAATACTTTTTTGTCAATCTCAAGCTTTATTGATGATTGTTCTTGTCTATATCGTGTGTGGCTTTGCCCACTCGTTAATTATGGTTTAACGAGTGGGCAAGGCAAGGAAAAAAATCCGAAATACTGTTCATCTGCCACTATTCTGAGTCACTGTTCACATGGACTGTTCACAGTACTGTTCATCGACATTCTTTTTACCTGTACCTCCCTCCATGGTTCCTTCCTCCCAATGTTCTCTAATTTGCTTCACTACTCCGTTTGCTACCATGAATTTTTCGGCCAATTTCCTTAATCATTGACATGTTTTGGGTGTTTTCTCGAGATGTTCGGATCTTTGTTTTGTTTTTTTACTATCTTAAGCCCCTTTCACTCAAGAATGTGAAAAGATATGATGAAGCCGTAGCGCACTCTGTCTCCGTCTCCGAGGTATAGGTATGAATCCTCGTGATCTCCAAGTTGGGTATAAATCCCCAAAGTCTCCGTCTTCATCTCCGAGGTATGGGTATGAATCCCCCATGATCTCCAAGTTGGGTATAAATCCCCAAAGCTCCAGGGCTCTAGATTCCGTCTCCAATTTATGATTTCAGAAGTCCCGAAGTTTTCAAGTTCTCCAAGATCCGAGTTCAAACACCAAATCAACGTCATTCCACCGACATAGCCGTGACGTGCCGCCATCGTATTAGTTTTTTTATAGTCAAATTGATGTTGGTCGACCCACATCAATTTGAGAGGGGTGTCAATCAGGGTTACTAAGGTTTCCTATTTAGGGTTTCCTATTTTGGATTAGTGGATATTTTCTTATTTGTAATGTGTATTCCCTGTATAAAGGGATGACCCTCATTATATTATGAACAACAACAATCATCAATAAAGCTTGAGATTAACATTTGGAAAACCAAAAAAAGAATAGTGACTTCAGCATTTTAATTCTTGTTTTAAAATATAGCTATGTAATAATACCATCGAAATTTATACTTTTATTTTCAGGGATATTTTCATCTTTTTACCTTACTACTGCGGCCATACAATACCCAACAAATTTTCTCAATTATCTAGACAAACTCAAAAATCAGAACCACAGAAATATGGAGCTTTTGAACCTTACCTCGTAATTTTTCTTCTTAAGCCTCTCGAGGAATGGAGAGTTCTCCAATTGTTCCTTGCTGGTTCCGGTTAAGTAAAAGATATCCTTCTGGCCGGGTTTCATTCTCGATATGTACTGATCCAGCGAGGTCAGCTTCCCATCGGACCTTGTGCTGAAGAAAAACCAAAATGTGATTCAATACACGAAAGCAGCATAGAAAAGTAGAATACAAATGAAAAGAATGTGGAGACAGATACCTCTCGAATCTGAGAAGTTTAGCCAATCGGTTTCTGTTGGCAGCATCCTCAACGATTCCAAGTTTGATGGACTTTCCGAACTCGTTCCAGAATTTCGTGTACTGACCTTTCTTCTCATCGTTGTCACTGGATTTTTCAACATCTTCTGTACAATCAAGTATAGAAACGTGTTTTTAACACAATCTGAACAAGAGCTAGGAATAGTTCCAAGGGTAAATCTTCATAAGGTAAATAAGGGAAAAGGACATATAACTATCCCCAACTTAAACACTTATTCCACTTAGCTACACCAAACCTTTTCTTGGATACCGTCTAAAATTTTGGATGGTAAATGTTAAGTTTTAAAATGAAAAATCTAAAATGCTCTTGACTAAACTAAAAATCTAAAAATACTAATTTTCATATCTAAAATTTATTTTTGGATTTTTTAGGTTTGAATATTAGATTTTTAGTTAAGGACATTTTAGAATTTTCACTTTAAAACTTAAGATTTTACATCCAAAATTTTAGACGTGTCCAAAAAAGTAGTTTGGTGTATCTGAACCGAAATAGCCAAAAAGAACCCGGTGCAGTTAAGTGAAAAGGTGTTTATTTGGGATAATTATCTGTCATTTTCCCTGCAAATAATTAGTCTCATTTTCCAGATCTCAACAAGCAAGATCTTGCTTAGTATAAGAACCCAAAACAATGCATTAGCCACTATTTTTAGAAGTTCCGACGATCCATACCTTTTTTATTCTCATGAGCCTCGTCGGGATCCTCCTCAGCAATCTTTCGGATCATATCGAGGGCCTTCCTGATCAGTTTCTTCTTGATGGTTTTCAAACTGCTGTGTTGCTGAAGCATTTCTCTCGAGACGTTAAGTGGTAAAGTGTCGGAATCAACAAGACCCTGATAAAAAAAATTAAAATATGTTCATCACTACTTGATCAGCGAATCAAACTAGATTAACTCAACAGATATTTTCATACCAGCAAAAAGCTTAGGTACTTAGGCAGAAGCTCGTCGAATTCATCTGAGATGAACACCCGTCTAACATACAACTTCAAGTTTGACTTGTCGGCGTTATAATAACTCTCGTACAGATCATGTGGAGCCTTGGGAGGCACATAGAGAACAGCCTTGAACTCCACATCACCTTCGGCGGTGAAGTGACTCCAAGTCATTGGCTTTTCATCGCTAAAGTCCTGTTAAGGAAACAAAACATACGAGTTGATAAAGAACTGTATCACGAGAAAAGCAATGAAGGTTTCTCCAGAGAATTGTATTGTACCTTTGCCAAAGAGTGATAGAATTTGGTGTACTCTTCTTCTGTGACTTCCTTTGGACTCCTCAGCCATATAGCTTTTACATCATTCAAACGCTCCCACTCGGAAGTCTTTTCCTTGATTGTCTTCGTCTTGGGCTTTTTCTCAGCCTCCTCGTCATCACCATCTTCCTCGGGAGTGCTCTCAGCTGCTTGTAACAGTGAAATGAAGAGAACAATTTCATAAATTTGGCTATGGAAATATTGAAATATATTTGGGATCCAAAAATTAGTGCATACATGTATCGTCGTCGCTTGATTCATCTTCATCAACTGGAACCTCCACATCAACTTCTTTAGTTGCCCAGAGATAGATTGGGAAATTGATAAATTCAGAATATTTCTTCACTAGCTCCTGCCAACCAGAATAGCGTAGTATACTATTATCAACTAACCATGCATGCAAATGCATGTTTAAGAAAACCAGAATATCTTATAATGATTTAATATAAATGAATAGAAATTTAAAATGCCTTATTTTTTCTGCCACCGTGATTGAAGACCCAATAAGAAGCTAGAATGATTTATCTCAACCCTAAGAAATCTTCACCACATACTACAATTTATAAATGCAGAACAACTAATTAAACTACAATAAGCAAAACTGCCTGGGATGAAGGTCTTGATCACATGCATTGGGTATTTTGGTTTAATGCATAGCAGCTAATGTCAATTAAGAGATACAAGGGCACAAATCTACAGCAACATTTAAGTGAATATATTTTCAGGGCCAGGATGTATCAATTAGTCAGAGAACTTGAATGCAACTGGCCGTATCTCAAATTTGCATGACATCACACAAACACAACAAGGGAGTCCACAATCAGGTACTAACAGCAGATACAGGTATTCACAGCCAAACATTGAAGACACAAATTAAATTAAATTACCTACCTTTAATTTGCTCTCTTCCACATACTCTCCGGCTTCATCTCGGAGATGCAATCTGATCTCAGTTCCACGTCCTAGTGGCTCATTCCAAGTATCCTCAGATATTGCGAATGCCCCATCAGCCTTTGACTCCCATACATACCTAAAAGCAAATGAATGTGAATGAATTGGACAAGTACAGTTAAACACAAAAAGGCAAAAGCATGTTGTTGAAAAAATTCAACCCGGAAACTGCATAGATTTTAGGCCTTACTGTTTATCGTCATTATGTTTGCTGATGACTTCGACATAATCAGCCACAAGATATACAGAGTAGAACCCAACTCCGAATTGTCCAATGAGATTGAGGTCACCACTTGTCTGCATTTTCTCCACGAAAGCTGAGCATAGAAAAATTCGATTCAATTGTTACACGTTCTTTCCATCAAAAGTGACTGTAATCTGTAGGTGGTAAAAAGGTCTAATTGTTGTACAGTCGCTATACTGACCTGAAGTTCCAGACTTAGCTATGGTTCCCAAGTTCTTGATCAAATCCTCCTTTGTCATTCCTATACCTCTATCACGGATAGAAAGAATTTTCTTTTCTTTATCCAATGTAATCTGGACATTAGATTATGACGTAAGTACAAATGCAAGACTATGCATCATATACATGCTATCAAAGATAGTATGCCAATAGAGGAATGAATATGAATTGCCGACGACCACATCTACAAATCAAGAAACTTTTAGGCCCATCATTTGAATGCAAAAAAAAACAATACAATAAAACACAGTTCGGTAATAAGTGTGCTATATCGAATCCGATATACCAACCTGGATATCGAGCTTGGCAGTGTCGCCTTCGCCCAAAACCTCCTTATCTGTGAGGGAAAGGAATCTAATTTTGTCCAATGCCTGAAATTCAGAACATCTTTCAATTAAATCAACAAATTCTCTCACTGGCCTAAGAAAAGGAGTTAAAATTCAATGTTGCATACATCAGAAGCATTGGAGATCAGCTCCCTCAAGAATATGTCCTTGTTGCTGTAAAGTGAGTTGATAATGATATCCATGAGCCGAGACACCTCAGCCTGGAACTCAAATTTCTGCGCATTACTCCGCAGAGATCTCTTCGACATTGACTCCGCTTCCCTATAACAAAAATCATACAATTTTGAGCATCCACAAATAGACACTGAAATCCACATACGAGTGAGAAATTAAACCTCTTGACGACATCAGAATCAGTGGCCGATCCATGTGGAACAGCACCAATCTTCTCCTCAACCTTTGGTGGATTCACAACTCCTGAATCATCCTCTGCATTTGCCTGCAACTTCCTCCCTAGGAAAATACCGATCCAGACACAAATCAGAATACCAAAAACAAGCCAAATGAAGCCAAATTGTAAATCACTCAACTCATTAGCAAAATCTGATCATGAACAACTAATCTAAACACAAATCAGAATACAAAAACGAGCCAGATGAAGCTAAATTGTACATCAGCAAACTCATTAGCAAAATCCGATCACTTAAAATTCATCTAAACACAAATCAGAATACAAAAACAAGCCAGGTGAAGCTAAATTGTGCATCAACGGAACTCATTACCGAAATCCGATCACTTATAATTCATCTAAACACAAATCAGAATACAAAAATGAGCCAGACGAAGCTAATTTGCATAGCAATGAACTCACTACCGAAATTCAACTATGTAGAATTCATCTGAGCACAAATCAGAATACAAAAACGGGCCAAATGAAGCTAAATTGTATATCAACGAACTCACTACCGAAATCTGAGCACGCATACTTCATCTAAACACAAATCAGAATACAAAGACAAGCCAGATGAAGCTAAATTCTAGATCAACGAACTCGACACCAAAATCTGATCACGAACAGTCAATCTAAGCACCAAAACAACAGAAATCACTCCCTCAGTTCCACAAACAAGACCAGAGATCCAAAACTCAACAAATCAAAACAAGCTGCTACAGATTGCTCAGTGATCAGAACCGACTATACGGAGCTCGGAAATGAGATCGAAAAACCCCAACGCACCTTGATCCGGGAGGAGAAAGAGGAGGCACAAGAGAAGCAGAGCCGAGAGAAGCGTCCATTTCCTCATCGCCACCACGCTCGCTTTGTGCTCCAGTAAGCTTCTTCGCTCGGTGAAAACGATCAGCTCTCTGGTTCGGATTTTGAATTTCCGATTCTCTTCACTTCCGGTTTCGGAGCAATTTATAGTTACTGATCAAATGGAAAGCTAGACTTCGGCTCGCTACAGCGAGGCCGGCGCTTGGATTTGCTGGGAACTGACAGCGTGGACGATCGGACGGTGGTGGAGGGGTTTTTGCTTGCGTGGCGTGCTTTTATTGGTCGTTGATTGTTTGACTGACGTGGAGAGACCTAGGAGGGGTGTGGGGGCCACGTGGAAGTTTGGGATTGGGACGGGTTGACCGTTGAGATCTGCGGAAATTGCCACGGTGGACGATTAATCGAACAAAGGTGCTTGGATTTGCTGGGAACTGACAGCGTGGAGGATCGTACGGCGAGGAGGGCTTGTTGGCGCGTGGCGGAGTCTGATTGGTCACTGCTTGTTTGTCTGACATGGAGAGACCTAGGAGGGGTGTGGGGCCACGTGGAGATTTGAAATTGGGTCGGGTCATCAAACGAATGTTCTAGAGAGTTCCGTGGATTGAGCTTTATAGTCTTGATGAATTTCATGATCATGCTAATTGGCAAGGAGTTGACTGAGGTGGTTGACGATTCAGTTTTGAGTAAGTTTAATTTGATTTTGGACTAAACTCTTAATTCGATTTTATAAAATACAATTTGAAATTAAATTGATAGAATTTAGTTTGGTTTAATTTATTATAAACCAAATTTTATATAAAAGAATTATATTTTAGAACGTTTTAATTTAGTATTTGATTTATCAGCTTTGAGTTAGATTTTCTTTGAACCGATTTTTATCAAATTCTCACATTTTTTGTCAATTTTGACTTATGATTTGACATGTTTTTTGTTGCATGGTATTTTTAAACCATATTAATAAGGATCAATGACTTAAAATAGTTATGTGTCAAAATCGATCGATTTTTTATTTGATTCGATTTTTTACCGATTCTCCTTTCATAAATCGAAATCGATCCGATGAAGTTTCGCCTGACAAAACACGTAACCGTCGTCGACAAATAACAATTGAGATAAGGATGGTGCTCTTCTGCATATCTTGCATCCTTGAAGCTAGTTCCTTGATTCGTAGTGGAATATCAACTCATACAAACTTTCCGCACAAATGATGAAAAAGAAAGTCGTCCTGCCTTATACTACGCGAAGAAGGAGCCAACGGAAGACAGTGGTTGCTGGTTAAAAGAGGGTAAGAAACTGATGACACACACGCATAGACAAGGAAAATCCAGTGCACACTAAACCCCAATATGGTATTCCTAAAATAAAACTCCACCCCATACAATCATAAGTTTTACTTATGTCAATCTTCAACGTCATTTGACTTGTTCCGTGAGATTTTCTACGAAAATAATGGAGAATCTCGAACGTAATAAAAATGTTACTAGCGATCAATCTCCCTAGATAAAAGACATTTTGGGAGAACATGAACCAACCTACTTGAGAAAACCTTTGACACCACTTTATAAGCCACATTGCATAACGCAATAGGACGAAGGTCAGTAACAAAGGTAGGCACCTTACTATTCAGGATGAGGACAATATTTGTGTAGTTTAAATCGGACAAGAGAGTCCAAGTATGGAAAGAAAAACTCTTACCAAGTCGGTCATCTCGTTTTAACTCCATCACAGTGATGCTGATGGAAGCTCGGAGTGAACCGTCGAGGCCTAGAGCCTTAGCGGCCTCCATCTCGAACAACGTTGTATGCATCTCGTTCTTCGAAACCTCTCGCAATCCTTCGAAATAACAAGTTGGACCAGCCTCATAACACTTTCCGTCTCCCCATAGCTAGCTGAGAAAACACTTTCGAAATAGCCCGTTAGATCTAAAGCCACACCTGAATACAGTCCTTCCAAACCCCCGAGCCAGATTATAGCTTATCAATGTCGTTTCGTTGACATATGTGAGATGCATAAGAATGGACATACTTGGTGTTTTTATCTCATTCCCAAAACCATAATTGTTTTGCCCGTTGATGCCACGTGATTTCTTGCCTTTCTAGTGCCTCCTACAGTAACTAGGACTTCTCATCATATAATTTCAACCCCCACGAATCCCTCTTTCGGTAAAGCTGATTTACATATCTCTATAGTAAAGTAATATTTCTCTTTAGGAGGCACAATCCAGTGAGAACCTCATCACACTGTGAGAACCTGTGAGGGAGCGCCACGTAGTAGGCGTGTTGAGCTGGCAAATTTTTTTTCTTCATCCAATCCCTCGTTATACTACTTTCCAGACAGAGTAACATTTTTCCCTTTAAGTTATAGTATTGTACTCGACCCATTGTCACATGACCCCCCCTCCCCCCAATATGGTTCTCATGGTTCTCACGCCTCTTATAATTCTCACTTAAGTGCATCCCCTATCTTCAATCACATTTATAAGTATTTTCACTTACTATATCTCTCATTTTTTTTGAAACCGAAAACTATTATATTACCTGCAACTGGCATCAAGCCTAACCGCCTCAGCAAAATTTGGCGGGACAAACCCCTCGCCGTGATTCCAATCCATTTGTTTTAAAGCAAACTTGGCTAGCTCATGAGCTATCGTATTACAAACTCTAGGAACAAAAGTAATCAAAATATTGAAAGCTAATCTACTAATAATATTATTGAAATCCTCCAA
>JAYMTQ010002088.1:0-12083 GCA_036897385.1 Geranium incanum
GAAAAAATGATGTGATAGTAGTACCTTTAGAGAATGAAGTCTTTTCATCTCATTTTTTCATAAAATGCAAATTGGATTATTGGAGATGATATTTCTAAAAGAGTTTGGTATTTATACTCCGGCTCTCAAAATCATCTAAAGTCATCCATTTATTGAAATCTCTCAAAATTCTTGACTTTTTCAATACCATCAGATTTAAAAAGAGTTTTTAAAGTTATAATTGAATATAAGAGTTTAAAATAATTTTTAAGATGAAAAGATTTATCAAATTCATTAAAATCTTAATTGAATACACCAGCTTAATTCCTCCACCAACTTCTCCATAAAAAACGAATCAATATTCATAGAGGTCAAACTGCATCTTTGGTGCTTGAATAAATTCAAATCAATTTCTTCGGTGTACGAGATGGAAATAAGATTTTTGTAGTCTCACAAACATCCTTGCTGCTGGATTTGCAACTCTAGGAGAGGAGTAATGGTAGCCGCTGATGATGGATTTTTTTTGGTTTTCCTAGCTCTAGCGATCGAGGCATTGTTCCGGAGCGCGAATCACGGATCCTCCTTTCCTAAATCTCGAATCAATCTCGGATCCGTCGTTGTCATCGCGAATAAAGCGAAGACAAATCTCCGCGAATAAAGCGAAGACAAAAGTATTGAGGGCATTTTCAATTTTTTAACAAATCAATTCAGTCATATTTAACCGAAGTTAAGTTATTCATCGCTTATTTGATCTTGAGGTAGCCCAAATAAAAATTTTGAAATTAGGTACTAATTTTGAATAGTAACATAATTTGGTGTAATCATCTATCATTATCCCTTTATAAAAATAACATGATTAAATTCGTAACACTTATTTTAAGATCTACAAATACAAACTCAGCTGATACCAAAGCATTTTTCAGTATAGCATGAAGTGGATTCCTGAAATCACATTACAGAACAGGAATTGGAAATCAAGAATTCAAATTACCAGGACAAGGTTCTTGCAGTACCATGCCATTATATATGTACAAGCCACTGAATGACACCTAATACATAATAGTTTCATTCTCCTCGTAACTGAGCATCTCGACTTGTGAGGGGAACATAACGGACAGAGGTCTCAGTTCGAATAGAGACAGAACCATCCTCGCTCTTAGTCACTACCTCCAAATCTTGGTATATGTTTCCAACAGGAATCACCATCATGCCTCCGGGCTTTAACTGGTCAATAAGCGGCTGTGGGATTTCGGGTGCTGCTGCCCCGACGTGGATAGCATCATAAGGTGCAGACTCTGGCCACCCTTCCCTTCCGTCTATCACAGTAGTGCACTCATCAGTCTCTGAAGAAACTCCAGAAAATAAACATACACATGACCCGCATAGACTTACCACCAACATGAACCGACAGAGAGCCTTCTTTCAATAGTGAGGCTGCAGCACTTTTTTCAATATTCTTGATTGATGAAGTGACCAACTCCGGGATATGCTCTATGCCAACAGCACGACCTTGTGGTCCAACCATAATTGCAAAGCATGCTGTCAAATATCCGGTTCCTACAATCCAATTGCCCGTAGAAAATTAAAGTTCACCATCATTAAGAAATGAATGTCATGTGATGATGAATTACTTTCTGCCTTTCCTTGCGTTATTTAGAAGTCAAGACAGGTATTCACACATTGAGAAATATATTTTTTTACATTTAAACATCTATTTATTTTTAGATCACCAAATGTAAGCAAAGTAATGCAACTATTAATGTTAACCTGATCGTGACAATACTCCTAGACCTAGTCATCGCAGAACTGAAAACTAATCCAAAATGAATGACATAACAGAGTAATAAAGAAACTAACATATAATTGCATAGTTTATAGAAAAGTGATTAGAAGAGAGAATAACACTTTTGATAGAGTAAGTTAAATACCTGAGCCCACATCTAAAGCACGCATGCCAGGCTTCAAATTATCCTCTAACAGTTGAAGACATGTTGCATGCATATGAGGTGCAGATATGGTGGCATTGTAACCTATTGCCATCGGACTGTCCACATAAGGTGGCGTGCCCTCGGGAACAAACAAAGCTCTGTCGATTGTCTCCATTACTTCAGTTACCCTCTTTGATCTAACTATTCCATACTTTTGCAAATTCCCTACCATTCCTTTGTTGCCATTGATGCTATTTCCAGTCCAATATTGCTGTTACATAATAAAAATATAGTGGAAGTGGCTTTTAAAAATTAAATATTTGAGGAAACCCGTTAAATTATTTTGAGAAACATAAAACTAAATATCTCAGTCCTATCATGCACAGAAGCTGTAGTTCACGACAACTGAAGCTCCATATAACCCTATGCTTTAAAAGACAAATATACAAGCATCAACTGGTGAACTCTAGCTTATGGATGCTAACACCTCTCTGGAATTTCATTACCTCCAAGTTCTCATCAAATGGATGATTAGTGCCACGGTCAATAAACTCTAATATGTGTTTGGTTGAATAGGATCATAAAATTCGACTGCAAAAAAACCATTCTTGCACAATATATTCCACTTTAAACGAATCAAATGACAATTTAGCTGAAAACACATCACAAGAAGTAATTTTCCGTCAAAACCCAGATGAAAAATGTAGTCTTTTGCACCTAAAAACAATCAGAAACAACAAAAGCAACATGCCATCCACCCCTTCAATTACTAGAAACAAAAACACAATTGGAAACCCAATCCCTACTAAAACTCAAACATTCCTCAATCAGATCTGAATTCAATAACCTGATAAGAAGCTAATCAATCCATAATCAGCCAACCCAAATGCACAAACTAATCATTTCTGTCTAGAACTAATCCAAAATTCAACAGATTAATCAGATTGAATCAAAAATTGATCACAAATTCAGAGAAAGAACCAGAAAGGGTTGTGATGGTGGGAGAGAGAGAAGGTACCTCCATGCGCGATAACAGAGAAGAACCTGAGGGGAGGAGGAAGAGAGAGTGTGGGAAGCGGAGCGAAGAGGAGCGAGATGTAGTGTGATGATGATGATGGAGGAGGGTGTAGGTTAAGAGGTTTCTAGGACTAGGCGCACGATAGCGGGAACCATACGCTAACGCTGCGACTGGTGATAGATTAAGGTTGGGCATCTCTATTCTTTTCCATTCATTGACACAGTCACTGTGCTTTTTGCTACACGCGCTCCATTTTACGTACGTGATCCTTCTCCACCGTCTCTTGTCTTCTTCGATACTATGGGCCCTCTCAGTGGGCCTAATCATTCTGATTAAGGGTGTTCATCAGGTCGGGTTAGGTAGACCTAATCGAGTTTGGGTTCATCTGACAAATCTTGGGTTTAAAATACTAGACTCAAAACTCGACTCGAGAGAGGTGTCGGGTGGTCGGGTTTGGGTGAAGTCAGGTGGCGGGTGATGGGCCCAAAAAATTTAGCCATTATAATTGAAATCAGAGTTAACCCGAAATTCAAAACCTAAACCTCCAAATTCAGAAATTTTAACCCAAAATTAAAATCAATTCGAATTCGAAACCCTCAATCTCAAATTAAAATTGTAATCAGAACCCTAAATTGAACTCGAACCCCCAAATTTAGTCCTGAATTGAAATCAGATTGAACCTGAAATCCAAACTCCAAAATTCCTATTCAAGCCCTCAATTTGTAGACCGTCAAATTCGAAAACCCAAATCAAAACTGAAATTGAAAATACATTTAAAAAATTGAAACCCTTGAACAAAACCTATCCCTAAAATCAAACCATTACAAGCCGTTATCTATGAAGGTTGTGTGAAATGAATCTTCGCTGGAGAATCGAGCCGTTGGAGATTCTCCTCTCCACCACCACCGCTTGCTTGATTTATAGTGGCCTGGTGGTGGTGGAGCAGAAGCTCCTCCAACAGCTTGATTTGCAACGGATATTGAACCTAATCTATTCGTTGTGAGTGAGATGGATGAACGTGTGATGAGTGACCGAGAATAGAGATGGCGTGGAGAGGACGATTTTTCAAGCAGCTCTGTTAGGGTTTTCAGAGTTCGAAAGAGGTTTGCAATGCGAGGAGAGAGACGGATATGAAGGGTCTCTCACCAACTCGATGAAATCGTGGGTGGAGGAGAGGTGACCACGTCGCCTTCATACGGACGGCTCAAATCAACTTCAGTTTCGCGATGGACGGTGAAGGAGGTGCCACGTCTAGCGGTACGAAACACAGCTCTCTTTGCTTCTACAAATCCCACATCGGAAGCTTATAAACGTTTCAAACGTTCCGTGTGCTTCCGATGTGGGACTTATGAGTCTTGAGTGATCATGGACGACGTGGCGAAATATGCACCGTCGATCAACAAGATCGTGCGGTCACAAACTGACCACGTGTGTGTGGTCATTACCACATACGTATCTCGACGCACCGACACACGCGTCCCCCTCGAGCCTCGACGTCCACACACACAAACAGTGTAATTTAATTAATCAGAAAATTTAATTTTAGCACTTATTCGAGCTTTATTTTTAAATTTTTTAGTCATGTTCAAATTTAATTTCCATGTATACATAAATATGAATCAAAATATTTCACGAGTCTTACAAACCATGTTAGGTTAGACTCAAGTTTAACTCGTTTGTCAAATTAGCGACACAAACTTGCGCTCAATCTCAACATAATTTTGCTTAAAAATATTTACAAAATTTCAATAATTAATAAACGAAACAAAACATTTAATAAAAAACAAAAATAATAGTAACCAACAATATAAATTAAATTAATAACTAATAAATAAAGTGAAAATAAAAAATGTTCTATTGAAGTGATTTTAAAAGGCATAAACAAAATTAAGAAAATCCCACATAAAAAATTGTCCTAATTGATTAAATATAACAAATTTATCACTCAACCAAATAGCTTCTATGTTTATTTACATCATTTTTGTATATACTAGAATTTAAGCAGAGGCATGTCCAACTTTCACGACAAGTTCAAGTCCGAATGCAATAAGTGGATGGGAACACATTTGTAACTCTTTAACTACCGTTTTTACGTAAACTGTGTGTGTAAATCATTTAAATTTATAAAAGAATAACTCTCAACTTTCAATTTTCAATTTCATAAAGAATGGTTGGGAATTTATTAATTTTTGTACCATTTGTGTACATTTATCAAAAGTTGAAGAAAACACCCTTAAAATTATTTTTAAATAAATAATAATAATGTTTACCAACTCGAACTCGTCGATTTTTCCTTTGATTCTGTTGGTGTGCAAGAGAATATTTTCATAATTCAACAAAGTAAAAAAATCGACAAACTCGAGTTGAAAAATTATTTTATTTTAATTTTTGAAAAGTTTGATTTAAAAAACATTTTCGTCCCACAAAATTTGGAGAAAAAATTGTAAATTACTAACCACCTTTTTCAACAATAAAAGTTCATGCCCACTTTTTCCTGATATTGAATACTCCACAACCATTTCTTACAATTTATCCTTAATGTTTTATTACTCGATTCACACCCTTACATACTGGGTGTTACCGGGTGAGGCCAATCGACAAATTGTTTAAGTTTAGAAATAATAAAACTTAGGTTATAGAACATAAATTCTGTATTTTCTTATTCATGAATTATTATGTGTCTATCTTTCTAGAAATAAACCATCAATATCTATCTAAATAGAAACAAATTTTATGATTGTGAAGTTAGGTGAGGGGTGGTTGTATATAATAATGTCCGAAAACTCGTACGGAACTCAATCTTTGATCTCCTTTATGCAACTTGCTCTTTATGTTTTGAAATTGTAAACAAAAAGTTGTAAATACCGAGTTTAAATATATATAGTGTGAATGATGCTTCATCAGGAGAGAGCATCCACACATACTAAATTTCAGACTAACTACTAATTTGTGACAGACCAATTAATCACAAGGCCGCAGAGCTGCAATAAAAATAGCATTAGTAATTAATTGAATACGTATGTTTGATCCAAATACATGAATGTGATTTATGAAGTATATATAAACTTACTGCATTCAAAACATATATATTGCATAATACATCTCAAATTAATATACATTATTTAGTACCTGAGGTTATAGTCAGCTGTCGAAAGTAATACAAGGAACATGTTTAACATTGTCGAAGTCTGCTCCTCCTTCCTTCAATCTTTCAGCAAATTGAGTCGGCATATCTTTGATTTCTATCTTGTTGAGGGTAGCTATAGATCTCAATCCTTCCGGAACTGTGGCCAATTTTGTTACATAGGAAATCAACAAATGTTCAAGGTTGGGCATAGCTCCTTGTTCAACCGTCCAGCTATTTAGCTCACTCAACCACCCAAGAAAAAGAGATTTGAGTTGAAGAAATGTTCCTTTCTTGAAGGACAATTGCTCTCCGTTGAATGCTTTTACCAATTGTAGTATCCTTAAGTTGGGCAGCTTCCCAAGCGTTGTTTCTATATGTTCTGGATGTTCAATTTGAGATTCCATCAAGATCAACTTAGTGAGTTCTTTGGGGAATTGGTGGAGTTGTGGGAACTTCACTATGGGACCTCTAAGATTCAACTTGTACAGATGCGGACACCTCTTGAATAGCAATTCTAAATCTCCATTTGAACCATTTCCCAAACGTGATGAGTACTTTAGACAAAAAGAATGAAGGCGGCTGAGGCTAAAGCCCGTGTTGTTGTTAAGTATTTCCCAAAACTGCAGCCCATGCTCTTTTTCCTTTATGTGTAGTTTTCTTAAATTGGGAAACTTGAGTAATCTACCTTTCCAATTTGGAGGCAAGTTTACCAACGTCTGCAAATTCGGGTTGCCCTCAATTTGCAGATCATCACCATCTGTCGAACGGTATCTGTATGGAAGATAAAGATGCCTTAGTCGATTCATCTTCCATATTTCTCCTATTTTTATTAGACGCATATTTGTGACGTAATAAATCCTCAAATCAAGGGTCTCCATACATCCCAACTTATCCATCGACGGAAAATCATATATCCTGCTTTTTCGAAAACTCAAGTATTTCAAGTGAATCAATTTTCCTATTTCTTTCGAGGCATCTTTCATTCGTGACATGTCAATCCCTTCAAGAAGTAGCATTCTAAGCAACTTGAAACTATCCGCCAAATGCACCGGTGCAAGTGTTGGGGAAAAGATACCATAATCATCATTATGACATAAACTAAGTGACCTGACTTGAGAATTTTTTTCATAACCGGACAAAGATACTTTACCTTTGAATTTGGTTGCATCTCCACACAAAGAGAGTCTACGAATGTTACCTCTGGGAGCTGCATTCGATGTTCCTTCCCTTTGGATGTTGTGGATAAAGTTTTCTTCTTTGGCTCTTGACAAACACACTTCTCTCATCATATCATGAAGCCTGCATGTTTTGATCCTTCCTGTTGACCCCTTCTTTCCAACCTCAACCACACACCTTCCCACCAACTCGTTCAAGTACCGCTCAGCCACATCCTCCACTGTTTCTTCCCCTTCTCCGTCATATTCTACCGATACAAATCCTTCCGCCATCCACATTTTCATCAATGTGTTGGTGCGTATCTCGTAATCTTCTGGAAACTGACTCAGATAGAGAAAGCAAGTTTTCAATTGAAGAGGCAAATCATAATAGCTGTAAGCCAACACTTGATGTACACCCAATCCTTGTTCCTCGTTGTGGCCTCTGCCCCTTCTTAAATAGGCATTGACATTGTCGTGAACCGTTTGCCACTCTCTCAAGCTATCTTTTTTCGCCAAAACTCCACCCAACACTATGATGGCCAACGGTAACCCTCCACAGTGTTCTAGCATTCTCTTTGCCAAATTGTCTTTGTACTCATCTACGACCATAAACAAAATAAATTGTCTTCGTCAAATTGTCTCTCCTTCCATGCATTTATAAAAATGTATATGTAGGAAAAAACGTAATAAAATTACCTGCAATCTTAGGATCCCTTCCCTCTAATGCAATCTTTCTCAACAGCTCCAAGCTTTCCTCGTTGCTCAAGCATTTCAGTTTTCCATAGCTACCTTTGTGACTAGCATTGACCGCTACTTCCTCCTTGCGACTTGTGAATAATATATTACCTTGGCTTGTTTCTTCAATGCGAAACCCAACCCGTAGCTTTTCCCAATCCTCAATGCTCCAAACATCATCCCAGACAACAAGACATTTGTGGTCTTTTTGAACTTGAGAAAGTTGCGCAAACAATTGCTCATCGTTCAATTCTGAAATATCTTTTCGCTTCTGGGATGTAAGCTCTGCCAATGTTGATTCCCAAACATCTCTCGCATTAAACTGTTGAGAAACATAGACCCAAGCGAATTTATCAAAGTGTCTCTTTATTCTTTCATCACCATACACTTTCTTGGCAAGAGTGGTCTTTCCCAAACCTCCCATGCCGTATATGGACACGACACGGCATGGTTCATTTTCTTTTCCACCGAACAACATATCAATTACTTCATTTATATGTTGATCCAACCCAACAACATTGCGCTCAGGAATATTGCCATAAGTTATGCCTTGCCACAGTTTGGAGCGGCCGCCTGGAGTGCTTGAAGGTCCATCTCCAAGTCTGAGTTCTCTTAAGCCGTAAGTCTGCAATCTCAGCCTCAGGGTTGATAATTTAGACTTGACCGCTTCCATCTCTAAGCCAACAACATGAATATCTCTACCCCTCCTTAGGATACAAGCATATCTCTTGATGTGATTCATCACTCCGCTTCTTTTCCTCAATGCAAGTTTCACCTGTATTTTTACATGTACTTTAAAAAGTAAGCGTCTCAAAACTTAGATGCCAAACTTTCATTCATGTCCTAAAGGTTACATCGCATTATTATGTTGCCTGACAAAAGTGTTACTAGTAGTTAGAAAAATACGTTGGACAAGACATTCCAATTGACGTGCCTGAACAGTTTGGAGAATAAAATAGTATTCTATAAATTATAGAAAAATGGAATATACTTATTCTGACATATCCCTTATAAGGGTCACGCTTGTGTCATGTACGCACGCTACCCTTAACAGTGTGGGTAATTTAATTTTATTTACATATTTTGAAAATATAAGATCTGTAATTTCTTTAATTTATGTTCAGAATTCCAATTCACAATGCGAGTAAGATTACTTCACATTGAAAGATACTTTTACAAATTCAGCACACAAATTAGACATAAAAAAAGTGGAAGATTGATCTAAATTCAAGATGTTTTCACAAATTCATCACCAAAAGACAACCAACTTGTAGATGAGTCTGATGACATGACCCAGCCCAATGTCAAATCGGGTGATTCTCAGGTGAGCAGACATGCTCACCCGAGGTTTAACAAAATCTAACCAAATGACATCCCAAAGCCCAGCCCAAACCAAGAATAGCAAGAGCCATTGACAAGCCCAAAACCATCTTGCGCAGTTCTGGATCGTTGAAACTTATAAATAAGTAAAAGAGGTCATACTTTTCCGATGTGGAATATGTGGAGAAAAAAACACACTGCGAAACGTGGCTCGTTCTCTAGCCGTTGATCTCAAACTCATATTTAATCCTAGCCATAAAAATCCATGTCTAAAGAACACACACGATCCTCTCTCTCCCTTGTCTTCTCCACCTCTTCTCAAACAAACCTAATCCTCTATCACTTCCTTCCTCGCCAAACGCCTCTCTTGCTCGATCGATTCCTCCACGGGAGATTGCAGCTTCAAGCACAAGTGTCATCAAATGAAGAGGCCGACAATAGGGTAAGTTCAATTTAGGGTTTTTGTTTAGAATTTCTTATTTAAGGTTCATGAATGTGATTTATCTATCTCCGGTTCATAGGTTCTGGGTTAGATGTTACAGTTTATGGCTATGGGTTTTTTATTCATGATTTGTGGGTATTTTAAAATGGGGGTTTCTCGTTATTAAGGCTTTAGATTGATTTAGGGTTTCAATTTGTTTGGTTTTAAATGTCCCCTATTTGGTATTTCACCGACTTGTTTCTTGAGGTTACTACCTTGTAATTAACAACCTCAGAATTATAAATTTATGATTTTGAATTTTGTCATTCAGGATTTTAAATTTGATTCAGGATTTTCAGTTTAGGATTTCAATTAAGGATTATTTGGGGTGTCAATCAACCAGAGTTTCTATTTGATTTATTTTGCACTTTCTGTAAATTGTTAGATTAACTTTTTTAATATATTTGTTTCAGCATTTGGGATGTGTTGGACATGGAGCAACTGCCACACCAATTTGGAACCATTCAGGCAATCTATGGAGGAGCTGATGTTGGAGTTTATGTTTATTGTTGTTTTTGTTAAAGGTTTAAATTGTAATAGTTGTAATTTTAAAGATTTTTATTTTTTCTTCATAAGTTTTATTCGGGCAGATTGTATATGTTAATGGACTGAAATTGCAATTTTTATTTGGGCAGATTGTATATGTTATTGGGCTGAAATTGTAACTTTTATTTGGGCCTTACTTAAAAACTGTGATGGGCTCATGTTTTTGGGCCCATTGGGTATGTCGGGTTAAACCTGACTCACCCGACAACCCCAGTCACCCAAACCCGACCATCCGAGAGTCAAGCCGAGTCGAGTCTCGGGTCCGACTCACTGGACACGATATGGGCTGAGTCAGGTCCAAAACCGGTCGGGTCTACCCGACCCGATGAACAGCCCTAGCCATCGCTCCGGTGAGATGTGAGATAGGTGAAGCTTTGAGAGAGAAATAAAACTTTCAGATACACAAATAGAGAGATGAGAACTGGCTTTGGTCTAGGGAGAGCAATTTTGAAAAAAGCAGATAGAAAGTATGAGAATCACTAATGTTGGCCATTGGATTAAAAGTGTTTGAACGGTATGGATTCAATGTAAAAACTTAAGGGTGACACACATTGTTATGTCCGTTCCCCTTAAATTTAAGAGCGGCAGGTTCCTATATCCGCAGCCGGTAGCCTTAAGAATCCGAACTTCAAAAGACGCGTCTTTACGACAAACATACCAGCTTCAAACGTCGTTGTGTCTGCCACTGGTGACATTTGATCACCGTGAAAAAGGCTTTTCAAGCCATTACATCAAAAATAAAATATTTTAAAGAAATGTTTCAATATTTGATCATTATCTATGTCTTTGAATTTATTTTAAAAAAAGTTACAAATACTTGCTCTATACTATACCACTATGTCATTTATTTTTTATTTTTTTTGAAACGTGTCATTTATTTGGTTTGTTGTAAAAGTGTGTAAATGATAAAATTAATTTTTTTTACAATGCTGTTTAACACTTTTAATCATTTTTGACAATTTCTATAATATATTAGCATTTAAGCAAATATTTGTTTGCCCCTGTAGATCCGCCCCTGTGTGATTGCATTAATATTGATGAGTAGAGAAGTTAATTACCAAGTAAGTGTCGACAATATCCTCGGCGTCGAGGCTGGCCTCTCTGACTTGTGAAACCCATTGACGAAACACTCTGCTCTGTCGTTGCTGAGATTGTGAAGTAATGTGATGGTCGGCGTCTTCAAGGAAACCTTGCATCCACTGCAACTCCATCTTCATCTCCTCCACTTCCTCCTTCACTCCGTACAGCATCTTCACTTCCTTTTTCACCGCCTTCCCAGCCGTCCCCACCGCCACCTCTATTATCGGATCCATGTTTCGTCTCTAGTTTTGATTTTAGTCCAAGAAATGAGCTCACTTCTGAAAGTATGGTATGGTAAGGAGATAGGAAAGGGTTCTGTCGTGTAAACATAGAAACTGGTGAGTGCAATAAGTTGATGGAACCATCCTTTTGTCACATAAGCTTTAAATGGTGTGGTTTCCTATAATAGACTATCACACTCATATAATCTTGTTAATTAATGCATGCATTGGCCTTGGATCTAACCCGTGACATAACTTATAGATAGAAATATCAAAATTATTTGAATCCAACCCATTTCTGGTGTATCCGACCCAATCCAAACAGATCTAATAGAATATGAACAAGTAACAACCATTTTCATGTGAATTTTCGCGGGTAGGAATAGTCCTATATCTACCCTTACCCATACCTAATACTTCTTCACATTAAAATTATAATATTCATCACAAATATTAAATAAAATTGTTGATTTTCATTTTTAAAATTAATT
>JAYMTQ010002089.1:0-12083 GCA_036897385.1 Geranium incanum
AATTTATTTAATAATTTATTATAAATCTACATTTTAAATTAATTTATCGAATACTTCTGTAAAATAATAAAATATCACAATGACAATAATATTAATATCATCTTCCAGTGTTTGGTCATATGGAGATGTCTCATCACACCTAAAAGAAAATAGCAACATTTATTATTGTACTGCATCTCAAGTTATTTTTTTGTTGAAATCAATTTCATGAATAGTTTCCCATATTATTGCTGTCCTCATGAGCCTTGTGACACAAATTAATAGAAACATCACCTTTTCATCAATAAATTATGAGGATAGATTCAAACTTCAAAAAGTTGAAAACACATCAACAATCATCATTTATTCTCTTTTTCATAGGTGGTCATAGGTGGGTCAGTGTTGACTGATTTAATAAATATCATTGAAAAATAAAAAAAGTGAAGGAGAGAAGTAGAAGAAGAAAGGTGGAGCTGTGAGGAGGAGGGGACCATATTTCACTCTCTCTCTCATCACTTTCTCTCTCTAAAACTATGAATTGAAAGCCAAGATAAGGCCTCAACCTCGAACCTAAACATCCCCATCTTGGTTTTAACTTCTCTCTATCTGTTGTTGTGTCTGTACCTTGGTGTTCTCTTCTGAATCCTCCAACTAAGATTATTGAGCTCTGTCTCATGGCCTGTCTCTGCTAAAAGTACACAAACCTGCAAATTCACATGATCTGTTTCTTCCCAGTTTTGGTCTCTCCCACCACTCTTCTATTCTTGGCTTGCATTCCCTTTTCTCCATCTTTTTCAATCTGCTACTTCTGCAAAAACCTGAATTGAGGACCCATGTTCACCTTTACCTCTCTGGTCATGAGAGCTCGTGGTCTATATATGGTTTCTGAGCCAAAACCCCATATCTTGCATTTGTGAGCTAAAGAACCAAACCTTTTCCCAATCTGAAGTGAAACCCCATCTTCACCTTGCCTTCTCTGGTTATGATCTCATGGCCTATAAATGGTTTCTGAGGTTTGTGAGCCAAAACCTATTTCTTGCATTTTGAACTAATAAACACATTTTTCCAATCTGAATTCAAAAACCCATTTTCACTTCCCCTCTATAGGTTTGTGAACCAAAACCCATACCTTGCGTTTTGAGCTAAAGAATCAAACTTTCCAATTTGGATTCAAAACCCATTTTCACCAAGCCTCCCTGGCCATGAACTCAATGGATAGTGAACCAAAACCCATATTTTGCATTGTGAGCTAAAGATCCAACCCTTTTCCTAATCTGAGTTGAGGTTTGTGAACCAAAACCCATATCTTGCACTCCGAGCTAAAGAACAAAACTTTCATATCTGAATTTGAAAACCCATTTTTCACTTTTCCTCTCTGGTCATGCACTCATGGCCTATAAATGGTGTTTGAGGTTTGTGAGCTACAGAACCAAACTTTTCAATCTGATTTGAAAACCCATTTTCACCTTACCTCTCTGTCATGGCCAAAAAATGGTATCATGATCTTTACCTGGTTCTTGATTACTAGTTCTGACTGAAGCTTGTGTTTCTGATGAAGGACCATCATCATCATCAAGCTCAAATGACGACTCCTCACCTGTTCATGTGCCCGATCAGCCTCGACTTATTCACAGACCCTGTCACTCTCTGCACAGGCCAAACCTATGACAGGCCAAGCATAGAGAAATGGCTCGCTGCCGGCAACCTCACCTGCCCGGTCACAATGCAGAAGCTTCACGACCTCTCTATAGTCCCCAATCACACCCTCCGCCACCTGATCGACCAGTGGCGCCAGATTGCCCCCCAGCTCGATCCCGACCACCTAGCAACGATCGAGTACCTGGCCGCCCTCAAGCACAACCTCGAATCACGCCAGGCCCCCCAAGAATCCAAGATCCGGTTTCTTGATAGGCTGCGAGCCCTCATCGATGGATCTCCCTCGAGGAGCTCTTGCTTAGTCCAATTAGGCTTCGTGCCTTTGCTTTTGAATCTGGTCTTCCTAGAGGACAATGTGGAGGTCGTAGAGCGGGCTCTCACCTGTGCCCTCGAGTTGCTGCCTCTGGACGAAAAGGGTGGTCTCAATATGCTTCAAGAAGAGCCTAAATTATCCTCATTTCTAGTTCTCTTTAGCAATGGTACAAACACGATCAAGACAGGCCTATGCAGTCTCGTGGAGACAATATCTTCATCTCCAGAGACAATACAGCTATGTGCAATGCTGGGAGAGATCAAAGCACTCTTGTGCGAGTTAGTTCTCCTACTTGATCACAATTCAGAGGCCACAAATGCTTCGATCAAGGCCATATCAGCATTATGCTCCCTGGAAACAAATCGCGAGAGCTTGGTCAAAGCAGGAGCAGTGAATGGACTCATAACATACATTTCAAATTCAAACACAGAGAAGAACATAAAAAGCTTAGCACCAATAGCAGTATCAACAATACAGCAGCTTCTTGAAGTGGAAGGTGCTAAAGAGACTCTCATTGAAAACCCAAATGGAATTTATGCACTTGTCAAGATGGTTTTCAAGGTATCAGATCACGAAGGTAGCGAGAGCGCGGTGAGCGCTCTAACGACGATTTGCTATGACTCCTTGGAAGCTAGGGAAGAAGCTATAAGTGGAGGAGTTTTGACACAGTTGCTGCTGCTTCTGCAGAGCCAGTGCAATGGCAGGACCAAGACAAAGGCAAGAATGTTACTCAAACTGCTTAAATCGAAGTGGGCAGAGGACACAAAAAATGTCTGCAGATACAAATAAGGTTTAGCTGATTATACTGCTCGTATGGGTTTTTTTAATTTAAGTTCCCAGTCACTAGTTTTCTGTATAGAATCATTGATCAGTGTTGCATCAGGAAAAAATGATGGCAATTCAAATAGCATACTTGGTAGTTCAATACTCAGCAGAATCAAAATTGATTTCATTTTCTTGCAGTTCTTATTCAATTTGGAGTCTCAGTCCTTTGTTTGCAATCTAGATTAGTCCTCAGTTCCACAATGTGGAAAAAGAGAATCAAAACCAATAAAATTAACATCCCCGTGACTGATTTACTAACCTTCCCCACATAATTTTACAAATAATGACATATTTGAACTCTTATATATGGCTTCAATCGAATCAGGAACCACTAGGATTAGTCGGAACGGTGGAGGTGGCCCCGGCCCGCTGATGCATTGAGATGCAATGTTTGTCAAATGTCTTGTCACGACAAACTGTTCAACAAAACTTAAATTTGATGAACTTGAGTTTCTTGTCATATTATGCTTTTGTTTCCTCCTAATTAGGAAAGAGTATTTATTATAAATACTATACTAATGTAACCTAGCTAGCAATCCGATCAATCAAAGAATTGATCAATCTAATAAACTTGGCGATTGTATGCCGTTTCACTCTAGTAAAAATTCATCTTCTTAAATGGTGAATGTAGTCGACACATTACGGCAAACCACGGAATTTTTTATAGTATTTTTATTATTGCATTACTTCAAGTTTTTCGCATCAGAATTAGATATTTCTATTTATACCTTGAATAGATATTTCTATAGACCAAACCTGCAGTAACAAGTTTGAACTTTGACTGCCACCTTTGTGAACAAGACCAAACTGGGAACAACAAGATAGTCAACAACAAGTTAGGAGAGAATTAAGGATTGTCAGTTTTGGATATACCAATACCAGAACCAAACTTGGTCAGCACATAGTTTCACTCGGGAACTAATTTTCTGGCATGTTGGTCTAATTTCAAAGAGCAAGGTCTCTTGCCCTTGTGGAGGACCCACTAGAGACCATACAAGTCAATAACTAGTACTGCTATTGCCATTTTGCATAATGACATGCAATGGTCCAAATTTCCGGCAAAACCAAGTAAACAAATAAGTAAACTTTTGGGGCCATGAACCTGCAACACTACACCAGTAATGATGTATCTATTATTAAACAAGCCTACTGTCCGGCCATGCCTTGGCGGGGTCAACATAAGGGTGCGTCTAACTTCAGGCATCTCCAACAGCACTCAAAAGGCCTACCTTGAGCAACTTGCTAAAAAGAGAATGTATATGCTTAAAAGAGTCCAACTAATATGACAGGTTCAGCCAATAATGATAATATAAACTGTGAAAAGCATGCTGAAGAATCAATTATGCAGCAAAGAAAATTCTAAACATGTAAAACAGTAAAGCATACCAGAATCCAGACTTATGATATAGGGATTAGCAGCCTTAAGAATTTTGCAGCATCAACATATCGATGATAGAGATGGTCTGCTTCTTGAACATGTACTGTAGGAAGAGATTCAAGGGACTTTAATCCCTTTCCTGTTAAGTTAACACAAGTTTCATGGCAACATTTCTACCACCATAGTAGATAAAAACAAGGATTAGAATCATGACAATAAAAGTAAGACAAGCAGGTTGAAAAGATTGACATATTCAATACAGCATATAAATTTTATCATTGTGGGTTATTTTTGACAGAAGAATGACATAGTAATAAGGGCAGGAACAAAAAAATGGAATAGAACTTCAAAGATGAGTGTAGCTGATAAGAGAGAGGGAGAGGATAAACTTCATGTAGAGTCTGCCTATTTCCAAGGCCTTCAAGAAAGAAAGAAAAATTATTATGCCAGTAACTCACTGGCAAAAAACTCATAAACTGAACAAACCAAAGAGCTGGGAGTAGAATTTTTGGCCAAAACTTGAATGCTCCATTCACTTGCTAAGTACCAAGATGATATATACAAACACCAGAAGGTAACTAGTATATGATTACAGTAAAAGTCCCACATCGATCGAATGTGGATCCATTCACCATTTACAAGTACCACATGGATGCTATGTATGTCGATGGTCTTGTCACAACAAACCTGTAGGTTACAATTTGGGATTGAACTTGAGTTTCATGTTTCTTGAGTTTCCTATTTCATGTTAGATTAAGTTTCGTGTTTTCATTTCTACTTAGAAAATGGTTGTGGTATAAGGACTACGCTAATGTAACCTAGCATGTCATCGAACAGAGTATCGACCAAGAACTTAATGTATACCGTATCTCTCTAATAAGATTCCTCTCTTATGTTGATGAACGTAGTCGACACATTATCGGTGAGACACAAAATTATTTCTTGATACTTTTGTTTATTGCTTTACTTCAATTGCTTGTTTATTTCTTATAACACAAGTATACAAAAAAAATGAAGAACTAATATGAGAAGTAAGAATGACTACCTTGCAATCATAGTTATAAGACATTCAACTACTTCCCACTCCCTCATTGCAATAACAAATAACAATATAACAGGGCAATGGAGCTAATATGGGCAAAAGACACATTTGTATAAATCATTCTCACTGTAATGATGTATAGACATTATACAAGAAACAGTTACCTCAGTGTTGATAATTTTCAAGTGGATGTGACCAAAACACCCAAACATGGTCAAAACAATTGTTTTGTTGACAAGCTATATGTTATATTACAGATTTTAGCTAAGTGTGATGAAGTGCTGCAAAGAGCTAACCAAACTTGGGGGCCAATGCTTTGTATCTTTTACATACGCAAGGTCTGTATAATGCGGATCTAGCAAAGTTGCGATTGTGAACTGGTTTTCAGCAAGCAGCGGGGCATGCTTGTCCACATATAAGGCTGCTGCAAGGGCAGCGTGCACTTCTGCGAAAGGCACAAAGAAACACACGATAAATGAGACGCTATTTAACCATAACATCCATCCTATATCATATCCAAGAACTGTAAATTATTTAATACCAGGATAGCCCTTCAATGATATGGACACATCCTCCATCTCGGTGATTGATTCTTCTCTGTCACCAACCTCATACAGGGCTAGTGCTCTCCCCACTCTTGCGTAGTCTGAGAATGCAAAGTCCTTGTAATTCTCAACCACCTAAGTAAAATCGAAATTTTCAGTTAACAATACAAAATATTAAATAATGTAAAATGCAGGTATCATGCTTCTCAAAGCCAGATTTATAACAATGTAAAATGACCTTTTATTGTAATATAGAAAACCAAACAATGCATACATGAAATATTAGCACACTTGAGCACCACAGTTGAACCTTAGCGGTAAGAGAAGCAACTGAATATTTTGTAAGCTTAAAGAAATTAGCTACAACTTTTGATACACAAGAAAAAGACATTAATGGAACATTATGGGATCACCAGTCGTATAATGAATTCTCTATCAGGAAGGATACATGAGTTTCTCTTATATATTGATTGCACACAAGTACAACGTACAAGCCAACCCCTAACTTAGCAATGAAGATGACACCATGATTGGTGATAATGTTTTAGGATTGGGAATATGTGCATCATCTCTAAGGCCTTGAAGGGCATGAAGTACACAAACCTAGAGAAGTCTCGTTCCGTTTATAAACATAAAGGTGAAGATTGGGTAGAACTAAATGCAGGTATCGATACAAAATATATAAAACCCTTCCTTCTTTTTACATTCTCCTGAGGTTTCAGTTTCGGCACAATGAGACCAAACTTAAAGGCTCTCGTTTTAACTATAGTTTAACAACAGAAACCCAAATGAGCAAGCTCAGTTAGGAAGACAGATACAAGATTCTCAGGTTTGCTCGCACTTTTTTAGATATATATGTCATTTGATGATTGGTACTCACGTCGATAGTTCTTGCTCAAATAGAAAACACTGAGGAAGCATAGAACTTTTCATTAAGCAAATGTAGAATGACGTCAACCAATAATTACCCTGTCTACATTTCCTCCGTACAAGGAATGGCTCTGAATAGTTGGATTTTGTGTTCTATTTCACATGAAAGCCTATATATTTCTTTATAATTATGGGAAAGTTCCATCTCCAATATCTATACATTTTAGAACTTGTTGCTATGCAACCCATCATCATTGCCAAGGATTGACACAGTAATTAAAAACTTGATTAGCAATTACAATTGCCCAAAAATAACTCTTCTTCGAGTTTCTGTTGAGAATTGATCTCAAATAGGGATTTAGGAAAAATGGATAAAAACAAAAATGAAATCCAGGAAATTAGCATTCAATCTAAACTTCAATTTCCAAACACTCACTCATCAATCAAAACAGAACCCAAAAACCAAGAGAGTGATATACTTATAAATCACAGTCAATTGGCAATCACATTAAACTTCAATTTCCTATACCTTTCTCAGTAACCAAACAGAACCCAGAAAATAAAACTGAAAAACAGCACTAAACTAATCAATTCCCACACCTGAGTGAAGTAATTGAGAGCTTAACTGATACACACACAAAAGCCAAAAGTAACCAAACATAACACATAAAACAAATCACAAACAAAACCCAAAAAATAGCACTAAAAGTCCAAAACCACTCAACCCGCAAACCTGAGTGAAGTAATCCATAGCTGATACACAAAATCCAAAGTTCAGCAAACTGGCAATCACACTAAACTTCAATTCCCCAAACCTTTCTCAGTAACCAAACAGAACCCAGAAAAACAAATCACAAACAAAACCAAAACACAGCACTAAAACTAATCAATTTCCTGTAACTTTCTCAGCAACCAAACAGAACCCAGAAGACAAATCACAAACAAAACCCAAAAAATCAGAACAAAAAGACCAAACCCAATCAATCCGCACACACCTGAGTGAAGTAACCGAGAGCTTCACTGAAATCGCCCTGAGCCTGCAATTCCCTCCCTTTCTCTAACAACCCAAGAGCGTCCTCAATCCTCCTCGAAATCAACGCCGCAGCTTCTCTCTCCGCGGCCGTGACGGGGTCGAAGATCTCGGCGGCGAGAGAGGATTGACGGCGGCGGAGAAGAAGCGCGGCGGAGAGAGGGAGCGAGAAGAGCAGAAACCGCCTGGTAGAGGCCGGAAATGGCGATTTGGGGGCGGATTGGGTTAGGGTTTTGGGAATTGGGATTAGGGTTTTGGGAATTGAGAGGAGATTGGAAATGGGTGCTCTCCATGCACCCATGTCGTTGGGTCTCTGGTTTTGGTTTGGTGGTGACGAAGCTCAGTGAAGTGAAGCTTCTGGTTTTTATATTTTTCGTAAATTGATTATTTTTGTATTTATTATTGGTTTTTTGTTTATTTATTGTGTGGCAGTTGTGTCTGTTATCGACAAGTGGCATGTCGGTAATTGTTTTCATTCACTTCAGACTCAAAACCAGTCCGTGCCGAGATTCGAGCCGAATCGAACCAAAAACCAGAGATGAGTACGTAATAACTTGGATTTAGTTCTGAATTTAGAGAATCATTAAAATTTGGTTCGAATTCGGTTCTTACAGTACAAATTTACTGGTTAACCAATTTAAAATCAAACGGGTTCATTATGCTAACGCGTTGCTCTATGTTACAAATTTTATATTTCGATTGAGTTGCAGTAACTAAATCTTAACTTTTGGTTTTTGTTTGTGTGTGTTTTTAATTATGAATTTAAAGTTTTTTTCCATAAATCAAGCTCAATTTTGTTTAAATAAATTCCAACCAAATAGAACCATAAATAAACCACTCAGAAAAGAACCGTTTTTTACATAGCATTTCCGAGTTTATTTCTTATATATTGAAAACTGGAAAATTCAGTTAGGATCAATTCTAGCCGGTTTGGTTCTGATCCGAAACTGTGCCCAACCCCTATTAATCATCTCAAAAACTAGGACAATAAGTCAAAGTTAACAACTTGTTTCAAATATAATTTGAGTTTGACTAATTTTTTATAATCGAACTCGAACTTCATTACATAAATCCATTCGAACCAAGTTATCAATTATTTTTTGTACAAAACCCAACTGTGAAAATTTTGATTTTAATCTGGCTCATTTAACCAAATATCTATTTGGATTTGGGGCCAAAAGAACCCACCTGTACACAATATATTAAAAAACAGAAACAAATTTAATTTTAGATACATTTCATGTAGAATACTTTAATTCAAAACAAATTTTATTTTCAAATGCAATTCAGGTCAAGTTCTGAATAATGACCATTGGTTCAGGCAAGTTTAACCTGAACGAGTTTAGAACGATTTTAGTGAATTACACTAGGTCCTCATTTAAGTTAGTGATTTTTGTCTCTAAAAATAAAAACAGTGCCAGTTTAATAATCACAATTTTTGTGATTGAAAACACACAAAAATTGAAAACATTGAAAACCGATCGAGTTCAGAAATTTGTGTCATTCCAGAAGTTAATCTATACAGCACTAATTACGCTCCAATCTTAGAATCATCAACCGACGCCACAACCACATTTATGTACAAAATCAAACAGTGAAATAGCATACATATATATGTCCATCCATGTTGTTATAGTTCTTTCCAGTGCCAGAAAGGGAGAGACCAAAATGACACAATCTCTGGACTTTGAATACTTTTACATGAGATCTGCTTTTCAGCTCAAATGGAAACAAAAACGTAAACGATTTGTCTTTCGATCTTTTGATCTGTATTGGCATCGTGAAATCACCAGTGTTAGAGAGCTGAACCATCAGCAACAAGCTCCCGCGGCTGCATCAGGTGGTGGGGCTTTCTGTGCGAATATGTTCTTTTTAAGACCTTTGGATCCCTCCGCTAAGAGACTGGGCGTGTCTAAGATCTGCATATCATTATCGATTAATCGTTCGTCAAGTTTTGCTCATTTCTCGAGTTAAGGAAGCTTTGAACATAATCGGAAAACCCTGGCCTATATTATATGTGTAACGCCATAGAATAATATGATGAGTTTATTGGTCGTACCTTGAGAACAAGCTCTTCAAAGCACTGTTGTACATTAACTCGGGTTTTGGCGCTGCACTCAATAAAAAGGCATCCGTATTCCCTAGCAAAATCGATTCCCTCCCTCTTTGTTACAACCCTTTCACTTTCCTGGAAAATGAAATGAACTCAACACGCAAACACATGATAAAACATTTACGATTTGAATCTTGAGAAAAAATTCTCATGAAGACTAAGGTAAAGGGTAGATGAGCTAGATTTTCAAGCAAAATATATCAGTGTCTTTCGGTTTGCAAGTTACGTCTAATTGCTAAACGAATCATATAGAGTCAAGTTGGACATAAATGGTCGGGAAAATCTCACCACAGAACTATGATATAACTGTGAATGCATAACGAGAAATACCTTATCAACTTTGTTTCCCACGAGCATCTTGATGCAGTCTTGATTGGTTGAATACAAATCGATTTCCTTGGCCCATATCTCAGAAAGGTCTGTAAATGTCTCTCGCCGCGTAACGTCATAAACTGTTGCGATCAAAACATCGAGACCAACAGCTCAATCAGAATAACATATTGGAAGGCATAACAAACCCTGACAACTCGATACATAATAACCCGATATGCTCTACTATCATTATATAGTCATGAGATTTAAACATGTAAGCTCCACGGGTATAATTACACCTAGTCAACTCAAAATGTTGGCCAAGTCTCAGATGCAATTAGTGTCCTCTTGAATAAAAGAATTAGCAGCTTTGTTTCTTTGTTTCTTTCATTTATTAATTTGCATTTTTTTATGAAAATGGTGACAACATGCAAAAGACATTAATGAGGGGAACTCACGTCAATGGTAATAATGAAAATAGTAGCCTGAGGGATGTAGTAGTGTTCATTGTTCAGGACAGGTGTTATAATTTTTTTGATAATATAACTATATAAAACCCTTATAATTTGGACTGGATCAAAACGGTACTGAATTCTCACTACGGTTCTACACAACCTTGGTCATTTCAATTCCTCTGTTAACTGTAAACGGTGAAATCACAAACCATCATTCACATGGGGGATGGGTGGCACGACTACAGATTAATTTCAATATTAAGACCAAACCCCATACACAGTTAGAATGAGACAAATCTACAACTTACACCTTCAAAGATATGTGTTGAAAGAAAGAAAAATATGTATTACCCATAATGATCCCTTGTGCCCCTCTGTAATATGAACTTGTCAGTGTTCTGAACCTCTCTTGGCCAGCTGCATGGTTAACATTTGGCATTACCAATTTAGCATCGGTATGAAATGTGTATAAATATACGGGCTCCAAATGAGGCGGGAGAAGGAAGTAAATAGCAAACTTCAGAACATCTTGGCATTGCAAGCAACTAAAGAATGATGCAAGTATGGCCTCCATTGATTCTAACAATTAAAGAGTGTAACAGTGAAACTAAATGATAATTTTTGTAAGACAGTTTTCATTAAAAAGTAATGGAGATGATAAAGCATGAACATCCTAGAACTAGAAGCAAGCACAGGCATATCGCATACAGTAATTCACCTAGAAACTCTCGCCTTTTGAAGCTAAACAGGAACAAACTAAGAGCAACCTTTTTAATAAGAATGTATATAAGTATTTCACCCGAAGCATTTTTCTTCAGAAATTAAACAGGAAAAGGTAACGAATTTTGCGGGCATATTGCTACTTCTGGTCTACCAGAAATGTACAACATAAATGCAAAAATTACAATGTTTGCACTACTCTATATGACCCGTTGGTGTAACAGTCTCAACAAAGAGACACAACAACAAATCAGTCTCCACAGCTTTCACTATCGGAGCTTAAAGGTAAACAAAACACAAACACGATCGAGACCACTTGCACTAACCTGTATCCCATATCGCCAGCTTTAACTTCTTCCCTCCCAAAGAAACATACTTCACCTTAAAATCAACACCTGCACAAAAAGCCAAATAACAAACAGAAACATCATTTCAATCAAGAAAAAACTACATGGTCACAGTCAAAATCACTCCAATGCTCATCAAACTCAACCCCCAAAGGCTCTCATACTCACACCATCCCAATTTGGCCAATTGATGAGCACAACTTCACTTTTTCATCACTAAATAGACCACAAACTAAGTTAAATCTTACCTATTACCTCAATTCTTTTCCCAATCGAGCTCATGAATTCAAAATCACATTTCCACAGCATCCCAAGACCAGCAGAGCTAAACCTCACTCACCCATTTCATCAAAACACACAAAGTCCACAAATTGGGGCCTTCAAACCCAAAATCACCGAGAAAAGCAACGCATCAAGCAAGTAGCATACCTATAGTGGGGGAGAGATCTTCAAAAGTGTCGGAAGTGAAACTGAGGAGGAGACTACTCTTCCCTACTC